>CAAKHD010004549.1:0-14079 GCA_901007705.1 Fistularia tabacaria
CACACACACACACACACACACACACACACACACACACACACACACACACACACACACACACACACACACACACACACACACACACACACAGAGGACAATAAAGGGAAGAAAAGAGCAAAAGTTGGAAAGGATCAATTAATTGCAGGAAAAGAATCAATCAATAAGTTGCTGACGACTCCATAATTAAAGAGATAAATCCTGCCGCCGCGTTTCCATGGCAATCAACCACATCCAATTAGCCCCCGGGGTTAACGAGATCAATTATCAATTGGTTGCCGTGACGATGGCGGCGGCGGAGAAGAAAAGAGGAACGTCGAGGCGAAGGAGATGATGAGAAGAAGAGGAGGATCAAAGATCACATGGAGGAGATGAAAGGGAGGAGAAGAAGATGGAAAAATCAGAGGAGGAGGAGGAGAAGAAGATGGAAGGATCAGAGGAGGAGGAGAAGAAGATGGAAGGATCAGAGGAGGAGAAGAAGGAAGGATCAGAAGAGGAGGAGAAGAAGAGAGGATGAGAGGAGGAGAAGGAGAAGAGAAGGGAAGGAGAAGAGGAGGAGAAGAAGAAGGAGGAATAAGAGGAGGAGAAGAAGATGGAAGGATCAGAGGAGGAGAGAAGAAGATGGAAGGATCAGAGGAGGAGGAGAAGAAGATGGAAGGATCAGAGGAGGAGAAGAAGATGGAAGGATCAGAGGAGGAGGAGAAGAAGATGGAAGGATCAGAGGAGGAGGAGAAGAAGATGGAAGGATCAGAGGAGGAGAAGAAGATGGAAGGAAGAGGAGGAGGAGAAGAAGATGGAAGGATCAGAGGAGGAGAAGAAGAAGATGGAAGGATCAGAGGAGGAGGAGAAGAAGAAGATGGAAGGATCAGAGGAGAAGAAGAAGATGGAAGGATCAGAGGAGAAGAAGAAGATGGAAGGATCAGAGGAGGAGAAGAAGAAGATGGAAGGATCAGAGGAGGAGAAGAAGATAAGAAGAAGAACATTTTCTGTTTTTTGGAGAAACCCAAAAAAAAGAGGAACAAAATGAAGGAAATGTTTTTTTTCTGGATTAGAAAAAAAAAGTCTAATTTCTGTTTCTTGAATTTTTTTAAAATTTCGTTTTTCAGTCTCTTTTTTTTCCTTTTTCTTGCATTTTTTTAACCGTTTTCAGGAAATTTGCAAATTTTGCAGAAAACCTTGTTTTTGTGAATTTGATCAGATCTTGTTATTTTTATATTTCTTTTCATTTGATTTTACTTTTCAAGGTTTGGTTCAGATTTGAAAGTTTTATTTCATGTTTTTTTTCATTTATTTTTTAACATTTTTTTTCTCACATTTTCTCAAATGTTTTTTCATTGAAAAAAATCATTTTTTTTAATCATTTTTTTCATTTCATGTATTAATAATTTTATATAACTTAAAAAAGGATTTCAATGTTTTTTTTACAGGAAATACTCCCGTTCATTTTGTTTGTTTCAGTAAATTCAGGTAAATAATTTCATTCCTAATCTTGAAATTATTTGGGTTTTTTTTAATTTTCATTAATTTAGAGATTACATTTTCCCTTATTTTGTCATTTTTTTTTGTCAAATCTCAATTAGCTCTTTTTTTTCTCATTTGAATTTGCAATCTCAAAATTATTTTTCCATTTATTTTCCATAAAAAAAATAGATTTTTGGCTCATCGTTTTCGAGAATTTTTTGGCAAATTATATTTTCTTCCCAAAATGGAAATTGTTCCTTTTTCTTCAGGAAGTTTTCTGTGAATTTATTGAAATTTCACCATCGTTTTCCCCTTATTTTTTAAAAAATTCAATTTGAAACTTCATTTAAATTTCTGTTTGATTTCAATTTGAACTTTTCTTTTTCCGTTTTTTTTGATCAATTTTTATTTGAGTTTTGGGAATTTAAATTTCAAGTTGTCAGGTTAATTTTAAGTTTGTGTCGAAGGAACGTCCGCGCGGACCTTTTCGAAGGGGTCGCCGTCGGAGTGGGCGGGGCCTCGTCTTCCTCCTCCCAGCTCCTCCCGGCCAATCGGACGGCCTCGGGGAAACCGGTCGGTAGGGAGGGGGCGGGGCCAGAGCGGCGGCGAGGTCGTTTTGATGTCAGCCGGCAGACAGGCAGTGACTCTTCTTGGAAAAAAAACACGCGATTTCGACTCGATTCAAGCCGGTCTCCCTGACGACCGCGCCTTCGCGGAGGTAAATCGTCAGGCTCCGCCCCCTCCACCCTCCAGCACCGCCCCCTACCGGCCCACTGCCGCCGCCGCCGCCGCCGCTCTTTTAGCATCAGGGCCTTCGGCGGTTGGTGGGATGACGTCAGCACACACGGCGTGGAGGAGCAGGAAGAAGGTGGCGGCGTGATGATTTCAGCGTGTGTGTGTGTGTGTGTATGTGTGTGTGTGTGTGTGTGTGTGTGTGTGTGTGTGTGTGTGTGTGTGTGCGCGCGTGCGCGGGAAACCGTGAGGTAATGAATTTCTGAATTCCCTGCTTCGTCCCTGTGATGCTAATAAGCTTACTTTGGCGGGAGCTCACGGAGGATCTACGTTGGCGCACACACACCTACACACACACACACACACACTCACACACACACACACTCACCTACACACACACCTACACACACACACACACACACACACTGTCTCGCACAATCTCTTGCTGACAGCAGCACCAGCGTGTCGATGTGTAAACCTGTTAGCGCCCGACGCTAACCGGCGCTGGGGCGGAGCTACCGCGTTTTTTTTTTTTTGTTTTTTTTTTTGCAACAATTGCACATCCGGCGGCGGCGAGGAGGCGGGCGTGTTGCCATGACGATGTCGGGAAAATCGAAAGATTTGGGGCGCGGAGTTGCTACTCACACACACACGCACACACACACACGCGACGACAAGCTAACACATACAGACACACACTGGCCTCCCCGGGCGTGTTACAAGGGGAGCCTGTTAGTGCCCGATGCTAACCGCTTGGAGCGGAAACAACTTGTTCACGGGCCGTGTCAGTTTGAGTTAGTAGATGGGAGTTAGTCAGGTGGAGTTAATCAGCCGATTCAGTCGGGTAGAGTTAGTTCAGGGAGTTAATCCGTTGATTCAGTCGGGTGGAGTTAGCGGGGTTGTCCTAGTTAGGTAGTATCGGCCGTGTGGAGTTTGTCGGACGGTGTTAGTCGGGTGGACTTTTCCAGGTGGTGTTATTTGGGTGGTGATGGTTAGGGGTGTCATTGGAGTTTGTTGGATGGTGCGAGTCGGGTGGTTTCAGGTGGAAGTGGGGTTAGACAGGTAGTGTTGTCCGGGCGGTGTTAGCTTGATTCAGCTGGGTGGAGTTAGTCACTTGTTTTCCGACTGGGATGCTGTTAGACACTTGGTGTTGTTCAGGTGGACCTTCGTCAAAGGGCCGTGAGGCCCCTGTGATGACACTGCGCATCTGCCGTACCTGGTCTTTGTCCTTCAGGTTTGCACGGGTACCATCTACGGAGACATGTTTCTGACTGCTCAGACACCGCTAGAACTTCCTGACTGGAACAGCTTCCTGGTACATGAGACAGTGGTGTCATGTCATCCATGTATGCTCTTAGGGGAGGGAGATGCAGACCAGAGTTGCCTCGCTGCCCATCAAAAACCCACTTTGAGGCTCGAGCAATGACCTGCATAGCCGCGGTAAAAGCTAGTGGTAAAATAGTGCATCCCGCTATGATCCCTGCTTGCCGGCTCTGCCAAGAGCCGGAGAACTCAGAGGTGGTAAAGCAGGTCCCGGAAGAACGATTTCACCAGTGTTATTGCGTCATCCGGTATGTGGAAGAAGTGGAAGGCAGACTATCGGAGTTCCCGTGGCACCAAACCGAAGCCATCAGCGAGGTCAAGGATGACTACATGGAGATCCCTTTTCTCCTCCTTTGTCATTTGTCTCTTGTGCCAGATCATACTGGAACGTTCCCGGCACCCCGAAAACCCTGGAATTCCAGCCTCCTGTACAGAGGTACAGACATACTTGTTTTTTACACAAGTACTCAGCCTTCCTCTGCACAGCGACCCTGAGGAAGATCTTGCCTTCCACGTTCGGTCGGGAGATCGGGCGGAATTGCGTGATGTTGACTACATCCTTTTCCTTCGGTGTTAGCTTAGCACCCCTCCTGCCCTACGCCACACTTTAGGCACAATCTTCTTCTGCCATGCGGTTCTCATGAGACTCCATAGGATCTTCAGGACACCTGGTGCGTACTTGTATATCTTGTACTTGGTCCTGCTGCTGCTGTCCTTGCCTGCTGGACTGTCCTTGCCACCGTCTCCCATGCCGGAGCACCAATGTCTGTATTGTGTTCTGGGGGTGCAACCGGTGGGATGTCTGATGGGATGGCTAACGCTCGTATCACCTGGCATCAGAGTTGGTTACACGCAGGTACTTCTCCAGCTCCGTCTTTGTTGTTTTCAGGACTCCAGTCTCTTCCTTTGAAAAGAGACTCTTCAGGAACTTGTAAGGGTCCTTGCCAAATCGAGTTCTAGTTTGTTCTTTCCTCCTCCTACGTTTGCGTAGTGTCTCTGCTCTGCGGAGGGTTTCCAACCTGTTTTTAATGTCGGCTTGGAGCAGATTTATGGCATCCTTGTCCACCTCTGAGGCCCTTTTTTCCACTGATTCCTTAAGTGTCTCCTTTCCACAATGAGGCGTTTGGTCTCTTGTTGCCCCCTGGAAATTTGCCGGAGCTCAAATCTCTTTTGTGCTTCTGGTGCTCCATACCGCTGGACGAGGTCCCCCATTTTCTCCAACTTCTTCCTCCCTGGGCCTCCAAGGTCCGAGTTCACAGATTCTCACAGCGTCTTCATCTGTCCCAGTCACTTGCGCTCCACAAGGCTACGAAGTTAGGTCCCTCCGGTGCCGTCACTTCTGCGCTCAAGTGAAACTCTGACAGGACGTTGGTGCTGATGCGCGGCGTACTTCGGTTAGCCACCGGACACTGGGCTTCTCTGGCTTCACTTCACGGTATGATGTAACTTCCCTCGAGCCACGGACGCGTACCTTTGTTTGGACCACTGCGACAGGTCTCGTGGTGTCCAGGAAGATTGGATGATGTTTTCAGATATTATCACGATTATATTTAATCAGATTAAATTTACAGATTATATAATGAGGCGATATTTTCAGATTATATTAACAAGTGATATTTTGACGATATATGATCGGGTTAAATGATCACATCCTATCATTGGATTATTCCGTGTGAAATTGTTCGAGGCGACTTGATATTTACCAAAAAAAAAAAAAAGTTTGGATGACAAATTTGTTTTGCTTTTTTTTCTCTAAAATAATTGATTAATTGCAAAAATAACATTAAACGAACACATTGTTTGTTTTAATTGTGAAAATGAATTGTCTTGCTGTGAGGGGGAGGAGCTGACCAACCTCAGCACGAAACAAATTAAAAAAAACACAAAAAACAACTGCTCAGATTCTTGTCAAAATCTTCTCGTAGCAACTGGACTTGAGTTTCCTCACTCCAAACCCTCCCCCCCCCCTCATCCGAGAGGCTTCTTCAGTTCTCGTGGACTGCGGGGAGTTTCCGGAAAGAACTGCCAGCGTTTTGGGCGGGTCCAGGTTATGGACGGACGACAACCCCATTAGCATAGCAAACCCCTTAGACCTAGTTTCTGCTGATCAACTCTTCCATTTCCATATCAAACCACGATAACGTGGTGGACTCCTGTCCTGAAGTGGTGGCTCTCCTGTGTTGGGCCATCCGTTTGCGCCTCTCCAATGCAAACGTCATGACAATCCTCTGTGCAGGTGACAGCATACCCCACGTTTTCAATCTTGTGCCTTGGTGTCCTTGGGGTGCACCAACCTTTGCCTCAGAGTATTTTGAGGTTTGAGGTGTACTGGTATTCGGTGGTGACTGAAAACCTTCTGAGTTTTTCCCGAATCGCCAGCAACATACGGAATGCCGATGGCCTTACGTTTGCTACTGCCCTCCTCGAGTCTGGTGGTTTCAGATTTGGCAAAGGCACAGTAGCCAGGGGATTTGAGGGCTTTTCCTAATATTTTGAACCTCAATTTTTCTTGGGATGTTCTTGGCCCGGTGGTGTCCAGTTTTGACAAACCCCAGTTTGTGTTCGAGGGGGTGATGTGGGTCAAAGAGTAAATGTTGATCATAATGCGTTGGTTTCCGGTAAATCTTGACGTCCAGGTTTCAGTCCTGCTGCATATGAAGGCAGCAGTCCAAGAAAGGGAGTGTGTCATCAGCTACGTCCTCCCCAGTGAATTCAATGTGGCTGTCGATCAAGCTAATCTTGACCCAAGTATCATCGGTATACCTGAACCAGTAGCTTGGCGGTGTGCCCCTGAAGGAGGCGAGTGCCTTGCTCTCAACCTGTTCTTTGTAAAGGTTCACCACTATGGGGGATTCGAGGTCCAGTCCAGAGGTCAAGAAGGGTGCAGATGTGGACTGCGGTGAGTTCCGTTCTGTTTACCAAGGTGTCGTCCTTCATGAGGTGTTCCATCACTGCTGTGAAACATAAAGCAACACCATCCTGATCCAGTTTGATCGGCCAGACCTTCCTGCGGTGACCGTCCTGTGGTGTTCCCAACCGGAGGTACCAAAATCTTTGCCACATGCTTGGCGATGTTGGACGTGACGGAGCCGACGCTGCTGACGATGGGTCTGAGAGCTCCTCCTTGTGAATTTTCGGGAGTCCATAAATGCAGGGCGCACCTTCTCCTGGGTACAGTTGATAATAAAGTGGTTTGGACACCTGACCACTTCCTTCTAGGGACTTCTTGCCGGGTCCCGTTTCAGGGTTCCATAGGTCGTAGACTGCCCATCCTTGCTTGATAATCTTTTCTGTCCGAAATCTCGGATCAATGAATAAAATTGATGGGAAAACATCCTGGGAACGAAAAAAAAATGCTGATTTGCTATTTGCTGATGATGTGAAAATATTTGTTACCAGAAAAAAACAACAACAACCATAGCCATCGAAACCATCCGTTCATTTACTTGTCGAGTTGAAAGGCACGCATTTGATTTTGATGATTCGGAATTTCACAAGCGTTCGCTATTGATTGGTGTTCTTGCTAATTTCATTGATTCGATCTCAAGGGCTTTGTTTCCTCCCAATTTGCACTTTCTTTTGTTGCTCCGTTTATTGTTAACCTTTTCTTTTTTTAATTCTGGTGAATTTTCATGAATTTTTATTTTTCCCTTTTTTTTTTTTTTTTTTCTTTTTTGGTATGTTTATATATGTATAAGTGACTCTAGCAGTCGAGAAGAGTGATGGAGGAACAGGGCCAGATTCCAAATCCAGGGTAGAGGGTCTCGGCGGTGCCGGTGCTGAAGGTGTGGAGGTGGACCGCGCATTCCTTGTCCACCATGTAGAAGGACAGGACGCCGGCCGGCTGATCCCAGAACACGGCCGCCGTCCCGGTCCCCTTCGCCGTGACCTGCGTCTTCTTGCCGTTGTGCAGCATCGAGAAGCTCTCGCCGCCCTTGCAGCGGAGCCTCCAGGACTTGTCAGTCTGTCCGAACACCTTCTCGGCTTGCCTCTCCGTCGTCACAGCGATGTCCACCTCTCCCATCCACGCTACCTCCCAGTAGCAGCGGCCGGCCACGGCGTCCCGGCACAGCAGCTGCGGGCAGTCGTCAATGCCGTCCGGATGATCCAGGTACGACTCGCCGATGGACGGGCACTTCGCCACCTTGTCGTTGTCTGACAGCTTCAGGTTCTTGCTCGCCGTCTTCTTGTCGAGCCGCAGGTCACAGAAATCTGACACAGGAAGACAACAACACGGGAGTTGAACGGGAGCCATAGCGTCATCGGCCGCGCTCGTTGTAACCACGGCAGCCCACACTTACACTTCTTCAGGCCAGGCTTCATGCACGAGTCGCCACCGTTGTCGAACCTGCCGAGTACGGAGTGTTACTATGTGATTGTATTTTGTTTTTCTGAGGGTTCCTTCATTCATTCATTATCTACACCCCTTCTCCTGCACTCAGAGTCATGTGTGGCAGGGTTGGGGACGGAGCTTTGAATCTCACTGGTTGATGGATCATTCGCAAATTTCCCTCTGTCTTCAACGCCATCCCTCCCCATTCGCTCCCTTCCCTTATCGGTGTACGCCAGCGCCTCCTGCCAAGCTGCCCATCCCCAATCGGGTTCCCCTTCCTTCGGTGTAAGGCAGCGCCTTCCGCCGAGCTGCCTGTCCCCGTTCTCCCTTCTGTGTATGCTACAGCCTTGTCTTGTCGGTGTACGCCACCGCGTCTTGCCTGACTGCCCGTCCCCGACCGGGCTTCCCTCTCCCTTCGGTGTGAGCTAGTGCCTTTTGCATAGCCGTCAGACCCCAACCAGGTTCCTCCTACGTCCATGTGCTTGAGTGCCTGTCCGCCCCAGCCGGGCTTCCCTCTCCCTTCGGTGTAAGCTAACCTCTGACCTGCAACACATACATCGAGTCACTCCCTAAAGCAGCAAAGGAGTGAAACTCCAACCTTAGCGTTTTGAGTTTCCAGGTCTTGCAGTTGGGCCCGGCCGACAAAAGCTCCACCCCCGTCTTGCTGAGGTTGTTGTAGCTGAGGTCCAGCTTTCTGAGGCGGGAGGGGTTGGCATCCAGGGCCGCAGCCAGAAACGAGCAGCCGTCCTTGGTCACTTGGCAGCCGGAAAGACTGGGCAAAAAAACAAAACGGCGACATCATACCTCCAGGCCGTCGCTAACACACCATTAGCTTTCACAGGCATTAATTACAGCTGCAGCCTCGACAAAAACATACCAAGGGTGGTTCCCCTGGTGCTGGACGGGCTAATGCGCTCTCCCCTTTGAATGACAGAGGCAAATAAAGTTCTAAAAAGGGATTGGTTGACGGGTGCTAAAATGTTCTACGTCGACAAGCAGGCTGGTGTTTGCTAATGACTGTCTAAGAGAGGCTGATCATAGATATAATTTGATTCAAGTCCATGCTAAAAGGTCACAATACACAACAACGGGAGCTTGCATGAAGCAAAAAGAAAGCTAACAGATGGCTGCAAGATTCCGAAACAGGTTTCAGCAGATGTTCACAGCCAACTGCGATAAACTATCATGAGGCTAACTGTTGTTACTTGTGGCTACTGAGAGCTAAATAAGGCTAAACATGGTTCACTAGTGCCCAGAAAGCATCGAGAGCAGCCAAACACTTGTCTAAAAGTTGCTAACTGCGTTCTATATGTAGTTAAATTCTTCGACCTCTTCTTTCCCTTCGGGCTGCTCCTTTCAGGGGTCGCCACAGCGAATCAACCTCCTCCATCTGAAACATCTCAGTCTGACTTTATCTTCGAAACATCTACCATGTGCCGTCCCTCTGATGGACTCATTCCTGATCCTCTCCATCCTGGTCACTCCCAAAGAGAACCTCCACATCTTCATCTCTGCCACCTCCAGCTCTGCCTCCTGTCTTTCCTTCAATGCCACTGTCTCCAAACCATACTTCAGGTCTGGTGCTGGTCTCACCTCTGTCTTGTACACCCTTCTTTTCATACTCTTTTATCGCCCCCAACACTTTCCTCCAACCTGCTCGAACGTCTTCTCCACATTCTCCGATGGTCTCGACTGTTTACACACATATTCAATCTTGCCGCGGCAAACCCTCATTCCTCTCCTTTCAAGGACATATCTCCATCTCTTCGGGTCTCCCTCCACCTGTTCCATACTTTCACTACACATCACAATGTCATCTGCAAACATCATGGTCCAGGGAGGTTCCTGTCCTCTTGTGGCATCTGTGAATACATTTCCCTGTATATGTCCTTCCCATCTCTTCTCTTCTGCTTTGCCAGTCAGTTCAAATCATTCTCTCCCTCCTTACTTTCCAACTGAGCATACAAGCCATCATGCAGCCTTTGTTTGGCCTTTGCTACCTCTACCTTTTCCTTGTGCTGCATCTCCCTGTCTTCCTGTCTGCCCTCTTCAGTCCCACTTCTTTTCTAACCCTTTTCTCTGTATACACTCCTGCTCGTCATCATTCCAGCACCAAGTCTCCTGACCTACTTTCCTTTCAGACAACACACCAGGTACTCTCCGACCTGTCTCCCTGATCACATTAGCTGTAGTTGCCCAGTCATCTGAAAGCTCTTCCTGACCACCAAGAGAGAACCACCTTCTAACCACCATCCTATATTGTCTGGCTGCACTCTTACCTACTCCTGTTTTGTAGTCACTGACCTCCTTCAGATTACATAGTCCAAACAAGATGTAGTCTACCTGCATGCTCCTACCTCCGCTCTTATAAGTTACTCTGTGTTCCTGCCTTTTCTGGAAAAAAGTATACCCTTTTGCAAATTCTACCACCATCTGTCCCTCTGTGTTCCTATCATGGATGCCAAACCTGGCCGTCTTTGTCACATCTATTTCCTGCACCAACATGTCCATTGAAGTCTGCATCAGCTACCACTCTCTCACCTCTGGGGATCTTCTGCATCACTCCATCAAACCCACTCCAGAAATGGTCCTTCTCCTCTAACTCACATCCCACCTGTGGTTCATAGCCGCTAACAACATTGAGCATCACACCTTCAATTTCTAGTTTCAGGCTGATAAGTCTATCTGACATTCTTTTCACCTCCAGAACATTCCTAACAAACTCTTCTTTCAAGATAACTCCTACTCCATTTCTCTTCCTGTCAGTACCATGATAGAACAACTTCAAACCTGCTCCCAGGCTACTAGCCTTACTACCTTTCCACCTGGTCTCCTGGACACACAGTATCTCCACCTTCCTTCTCTGCATCATGTCAACCAACTCTCTACCTTTTCCTGTCATCGTCCCAATATTCAAGGTCCCTCCTCTCAGTCCCAGACTCTTGCCTTTCCTCTTAACTCTCTGCTTCTGCATTGTCTATATGTAGTTATAATATTGCATTCTGACAAAAACAAGCTAACAGGCCCACATGACACGAATGTGAGCTGAAATAAGGTCAATGTTAGTAGATGGCAAGTAGATGGCTAACAGATAATAAGTCGCATTACAGATGCTAGCAAATAGTTCAAACTCGGCAAATGGTGGCTAAATGTGTTGCTAATTTTAATGCATAGAAACAGTAGGCAAGTATCAGGCTAACACACATAAACACCATTAAAATATGCCAGCAAAAAGCCAAATGGGGAATGTTAGGCTAATGGTGCCAATGTAAGAATGCGGTTTTCACTCTGGATTTAAAAGTGGTGGCGTTTGAGAAGATATGCCTGGGTCTAACCTGAGTGCCCTCAGGTGGCATTGTTGATTCCCCAGGCCTTTGCACAGCAGCTTCACCCCGGAGTCCTGCAGGTCGTTGTTGCTGAGATCCAGTTCCCTCAACTTCCAGGCGGAGCTCAGGGCTGAAGACAGGGTTACACAGCTGTTCTTCGTCAGGTTGCACAAACTCAGCCTGTGGGAAAATAAAAAGAGCTAAATGGAAGGGCTTGACGTAAACAGCACCCGGCTCGCAGGGGGTAAAGACATCCGGCTTCATTGCCATTTATAAAGTCTTCTCCATCCTTTTCCATGCTAGGTTTAAAAAGTTTAGCCTTTTTCTTGACCATCCATCCACCCATCCATTTTCTGACGCTTATCGGGCACTTGGTCCATCTCACCCGGCAGAGCAGAATGTCTCTTTATGTGGCAACCGCCCAAGGGCAAACGCTCGCCCGATGACAGCCGGAATATGCTCCAGCACCCCCGCAACCCTGAGTCACACATAGTTAATTACCTGAGAATTTTTACATGGCAGTCTTTACTCTGCAGTCCAGGGATCAGCAGGCTCACTCCTTGATCACATAGGCTGTTGTTACTCAGGTCCAGTTCAACCAGATTGGACTGAGAGCTCAGTTGCTCAGCCAGAATCTCACAGCTGCTCTTCGACAGGTTACAGCTGCTAAGCCTGTGGGAGGAGGGACAGTGATGGAGGGTATGCTCTGCCATCGTACAGGTCCAAGCCTGACGATTCAGTGACTTTCACCAAAGGAGTACCCTATGCTCGACTGAGGGTATGCCCGATTGTTTGTGCAAGCCGACCCGTGGACGGCGTTTGCGGTGGGAAATAGGAGGTCTGTTCTGTGACTTGCTGACGGTACGCCACAAGATCCATTTAGGTTATGCGCCTTCTTTTGGCCCCTGATTAAAGTATGTTACGTGGCTCATTGTGGGAATGATCCGTTTTCTATCGAAGCTGGACTCTGAACTGTCAGGGGTGCGCCTCCGAGGATGTTTGTTATCTTCGCGTGTCTGTACTCCTTATTTGATCAACCGTAAGATTTGTAATATATTAAGAGTACGTATGGCGATTTTGCTTAGGGTATGTCCTGTGCCGCGCAGATGCTCAAAGGCCATGTGCCTTGCGTGTGGTCCACTTACTGAGCTTTGTTTGTCATTTTGATAACCGTCTTGAGTCTCGTCAGTGTAGCCTCAGATGAATCGTATTTCTTCAGGTCGAACACTGTCATGTCTTCGGCAGACGACAGTAAGACGAAGACGAGTGCTGCCCACTGAGATGGAGCCAGCCTTTCCCTGGAGATACCCCCTGAACTCAGGTGCTGTTTGATGTCATCAATCAGAGATTGATCATTCAGTTCATCCAGGCAGTGGAACATACTGTTTGTTTTCTGCAGAGCCTCAGAGTCGCAGATCTTTTTCTTGACAATTTTGACTATTTTGTCAGATTTACTGTCCGTTTTTGCCGACGGGTCTTGCCGGGTTAACTGACTGAATACTGAGCCCCTTCTGTGCGGTGTGCACAAACCGTCAAGCAGAGCTTGATTGGCTCTTACGGAAAGACCCAGCAGGAATCGGAGGACCATGTCCAGGTGTCCATTTTTACTCTTTTGAGCTTCATCTACTGCGCTCTGGTAGAAATTCTTAGTCTTGTTGAGATTGACCTTGGAATGCCAAGATGGCTGTTTGTCAGTGAGCACATTCATTCCGGACTGGAGGAAAGTGACATGGACGTGAAGAGCAGCAAAAAACTCCTGAATGGTGAAATGGAAGAAGTGGAACATCTTGCACTGCTGCAGCCCTTTGGCTTCTTGAAAGATATGTGGAAAGTTCTCTGTGTACTTTACGGCTTCTTGAACTTCTATTTCATTTGCCCCAAGGTCCTCTTTGGAGAAGATAAAATTGCCCTCTTTCAGGTGCTCAAAAGCTAGTTTGGCCAGAGACAGAACTGTCTTTCTGTCCTCCTCAGTCCAGTGCGGATCCGTGTCCAGTACTCCGTCAAACTGCATGTTCCTCTCTTTCAACGGAATCACCACGTGGTGGATGTACATCTCGGTCAGCGTCTTGGGAAAATCTTGGGCTCTGCCATGTTCCAGCAGAGACTCTAGGACAGTGGCGGTCATCCAGCAGAAGATCGGGACGTGGCACAGGAAGCAAAGGCTTCGTGACTTTTCCACATGGTCGATGATTTTTTCTGCCTTCTCTTTATCCTTGCACTGCTTCCTGAAGTACTCCTCTTTTTGGGAGTTGGTGAACCCTCGGACCTCTGTCATCTTGGAAACACACCCATCGGGGATCTGATGAGCTGTCGCTGGTCGGGTGGTGATCCAGATGTGAGCGGAGGGGAGCAGGTTTCCCTTGATGAGGTTCGTCAGTAGCACATTCACTGAAAGGGACTGTTTAATGCTGGTCTCCGTCTTGTCCCCGTCGAAGTTCAGAGGACCGCGATACTCGTCCAGGCCGTCGAGGATGAACATGACCTTGCCCTTTTGGAAACTGCAGATCTCCTTGGTTTCAGGGAAGAAGTGGTGAATGAGATCCACCAAGTTGATATCGCTCTTCAGAGCGCTGAGAGCTTTGAAGGTCAACGGGAATATGAACGAGATGTCATTGTTGCTGTTGCCTTCCACCCAGTCCAGAATGAACTTCTGGGTCAGAACTGTTTTACCAATGCCGGCCACCCCCTGCGTCAACACCAATCTGACGACCTCCTGTCCATCAGCTGAGGCTCGGAAGATGTCTTTCCTCTTGATGGTTCTTTCTGGTACACTGTGATTCATGGACGCTTTCTCGACTTTTTGGATCTCGTGTTCATTGATGACTTCCACCTTATGCATCAAGGTGATGTGCGGCTCGGTGTAGACCTGAGTCAACGTCGGCGAACAGATCGGAAGAGCGTCGTGTA
>CAAKHD010004550.1:0-15978 GCA_901007705.1 Fistularia tabacaria
TGTGTGTGTGTGTGTGTGTGTGTGTGTGTGTGTGTGTGTGTGTAATTTTTTAATTGACTTATTTACTTATTATCATTTAGGCAATGATGAAATGTCATTTCATTCCATACCAGTTTGTACTTGTATCTGCCAAAATGAGAGGTCCTTTTTTCCATTAGTGGTATTGATGTTATTACTCTTCTCCAAAGGAATGGGGTCCCAGTTGTCCACACCAGTTTATTGGGGCATTCAAACTTCAGCATGACATGTCATGGACTCCTTTTGATGAAGTGCAGAAAAGGGATGCAGAGTATGCCATCATGGATAGACTCCTCAGCCAGAAGACAGCCCTACCACCTTCGACTGAGCCTAACTTTAAAGGCATTGGAGACTTACAGTAACCAATGTGGGACAAAGAGGTTAAGAACTGTCTGGTTTTACTGCTTGTTTAACTGTAAGCTACCACTTGACCTGATGTGTACCCAGCATCCATCATAAACTTGATTGAATTCACTAATTGCCTCAAGATCATTATGTCATTGTAATTGCTTTGTAATAATTAAATTGTCTTGTTAAATGCTTATAGGTGTCTTTTTCGTGGCTTTTTCCAGGCCATGTACCACTACCGTTCCACCTGGGTAATGTTTCCAAATTGACCCTCTGGGATAATTAGATCTACAAAATGTTTGTCTGTGTACAAAGCATTTTCTGTACTTAGTTACTTAGTTAACCCCAAATGGGAAATTGTTCTTTGCATTCAAGCCATCACGGAAAATCCATGTGAGAAGCCACTTCAGTTGTGCCCGGGGAGCAGTTAGGGGTCATTGTCTTGCTGAGGTTTGACTGGGGTGTCAAACTCAATTTCAGAATTCAAAACTGGGACAAAGTCGTGGGCTAACATTGGTATTTATTGGAAAAAATCTTCCTCCAAACAAGTTTTGCTAAAAAAGTTAATATTGAACAAGCAAAGCTTAATTCTATACAATATATTGGTGTTTTGTTTCACAGTGTCATTTAATGTTGGACTCCTTGATTATGGGCACATTGGCTCCACATACAAGACAAAAAGGTCTGACTTTAACCTATGTGTACAGATACCCTGCCTCCCACCTGTCAAGAAAGCTCCAGTTTTCTGCCTTTCTTTTCAACATTTTTCGGAGGGGTAGCAGTATATTAGCATAAGGTCGCTTGAATACTGTCAACAAAGGAGAGGGTGTTTATGGGTTCTGTCATGATTTTTGAGCATACACACGGTACATGCGCTGTAGGCTATAATACTGGAGGAACAGCTCTAATAGTGATTTGGTATGGCTTCGTGGGCCAAATATAATTACACTCTGGCCTGTGAGCCAAATTTTGCCCACAGTGTAATATCTATGGGGTGGAGGGTACTTGAGAATCAAACTAGGATTTTCTGGTTCCAAGATGATTACTCTTATCACAAACGTCATGCCACCCACACTGCACTGAAAGAGCATTTGTTATTTTCCTTATATTTATAAAGCCATGTGTACAGTTTTATGACAATCAGTGTATGCAATTTCACAAGTGCACAATTGCCCTCTTCCACCAAAGGTAATTGAAAGGGCTACAGATCCCTATTAATCTCATCTCCATATGAACTGCAGTTGTCATTCATAAACTCATTGGCCACTGGAATGGAAGGGTAGATGTTCAAAAAAGCTACAAAAAATTGAATGGTTAAATAATTGGAGAGAAAAGGCACTACTTGGTTCAATGTGAACTGGCACATTGAATATGCAAAGTGAATTTAGACTTAGCAAGCTAAACCATGTGTCTTAGAAAACAATCCACAAACTGTAATTTGCAAATCTTTCCTAAGAAAGCAATTATTTAACATTTGTATTTTATTTATTCTGAATATGAATAGCTTGTCCCTCACTGCTGAGGGACAAGCTGGAGCTCATGTGGGTGAACAGTCACCTTACAAAGTAGATCTTGGACTATGCCACTAACCGCTCACAGTATGTGAGGTCAAAGAACTGCATCTCATACATGGTGGTCTGCAGCACAGGGGCCCCACAGGAAACAGTCTTGGCTCCTTTCCTGTTCACCCTGTACAACGCCGACTTAATGCACTGCAGACAGCTGCCACCTGCAGAAGTGCCCTGACTGCTCAGCCATCATCTGACTCGTCAAAGACGATGAAGACAGGTAATACAGGGAGCTGATACAAAACTTTGTGGACTGGTGCCTGCGAAACTGCCTCCTGTTAAACACAGGAAAAACCAAGGAGCTGGTGTTGGATTTCAGACTCGCCAACACCGGTGAACATTCAGGGGAGGACATTGACTCAGGTCCAGGGGGCTCTCCTTAGGACCTTCCTCGACACCACAGTGGCATCAGCAAATGTCTTTGGAGTAGTCTGCTGGAGTAGCCGCCTATCAGCGGCTGACAGGCAGAGGACCAACAAACTGCTGAGAAAGGCTACTTCCGTCCTGGATGGGGGTCCTGTGGACTCAGTGAAGGTGGTCGGAGAGAGGAGGGTGATGGCTAGGCTATCATCTCTGATTAACAACGTCTCCCAACCCATGCAGAACATCATTGTAGCACTGAGCAGCTCCTTCAGCGACAGAGTCCTTCACTCCAACTGTGTCAAGAAGAGATTTCGCAAGTCCTTCCTGCCACCTGCTGTTCGACTATTTAACAGTCAGCTCTACTCTCAGGAGACTTCTTTTTCATTCATTCATTCACCTACTCATTTTTCCATTCATTCAGTCTCCCACACATCCACTCAGACACCATAGGTGTTACAACTGCACTGATACTACTACAAGCATTTTTGTTCACTGCTAGTTGCCACTTTTGCAGATATTCATATATTGCCTGTGTATTGTTTAGTTGCAACTTGTTAAACAAATCCTATACTGTTTATATATATTGTTAAAGCTGCTTGTTAATTTAAAATTTTCTATCGTTGATAACTTTTTCTTGCACTGTCCAGTTTCTGCTGTGAGTGGTTGAAATTTCCCCACTGTGGGGTGATTAAAGAAATATTCCATTCTCTTCTAATTACTATAATCTAATGATAATTTAATAGTAATAATGTATTATGTTTTAAATGAAAATAACATTTGAATGAAATACTTCGGCATTATGGAATAAATTCGAAAAATGTGTACCTGCAACCTTAAAAAAGATCCGACCTTAGCACCTCTGGATTGGTGCTGAAAATTTACAAAGATTTGGTACCCTGTATATCTGTGTGAGTCAACAATGGACACCAAGTGGGATACTCATTTTATTTAATCATCATCGGTAGAAAAAAAGCTGCAGAGAACGGTGTTAACTCAATAAGTTAGAGAAAAAAAATACAAATTACATTAAGAACATTACAATTGATAAGTTTTTTGACCAAATGTCTTTAGGAATCAGGTTTCATGTAAAAACAAGCTTTATTATTGCATCAAATAAAGACTATCAGTTGTCCTTACAAGTCAAAATTAATAGAAAAGAGTTCATCTGGGGCAGAAGCCTCCAGTCATCAGTAGCAATCTTGAAGTGAACAGAATTCTCCTCAAGGCTGATTTTCAGCAGGAGGTGGGACCGCGGAGGAAGGAGAAGGAGCACTCTGAACTCTTTGCAGGGTGGACCTGATATGAGAAAAGGCTGGAAGTGCTTTTCCACCCAGGCTTGCAGCGTCACCCCCTCCAGCTCGCAGCAGAACAGGCTGGTTATGCAATCAGTATTTGCCTCCTTACCACAGATTTCATCCCACAAACCCTCAAATATGCTGAGTCTGCCTGCTGACCCCCAGGAGGAGGGGGTCGACAAAGGACTGAAGGCCTGTTGGAACGCCATGTGGACATCTGGTAGGATAGTGTGCTTGGTCAGGCCATCCTGGGTGGTAAAGATGGCATTGGCATGGAGGATAGTGGGGAAGGGTTGTTTTGGTTTCAGTCTCACTCTAACCAAAGGAGGTGATCTCTCTCTGAATAGGCAGGGGACACGAATGTTGTTGAATTCTTGATCGTGAGGGTCACTAAAGTCAAAATGCAGGTGAATACTGAAGAGTTGATCAAAGTGGCCGCGTGGACTATCACATTGCATTAGCTTATAGTCTAAGGCGAGCTCCAATGCAAAGTCTGGGTCCCTGAACTGAGTTTTGTAGGTTTCCAGTTCGGAGCTTTCATTTTCCTTGTCTGGCATCACCTGTCTTTCTTCATGTGTCTGTTTTGCCTGAATCTCTGAGTTTTTGTGCTCCAAAAGTCTTAGTATTACTCCTTCTGTCTGGTGGACAGCTAACACGCTAGTCAGCCCTTCACTATCTGCCATGATGGAGGACAAGGAGCGATGTTTGACTGGATGCCCTGCTCCTCTTGTGCCCTGTGCCAGGACAGCTCCAAGCTTCTCCTTGGATACAGTAGTGATAAGGGTGTAGTAGATGCGGGCATGCTCTTGAATGGCTGTGTTCCCATAACAGGCCAGATGCTGCAGAATATCAGCCAGAGAGATGAGCAACAAATCCAGGCTGGGGTGCAGCAACAGTTGCCTGCAGACGCCCAGGATAGCATTTCCCAGTTGCCAGCTGCTATTCATGTAGTGAGACATTGGAGTTGGGATGATGATGTTGGAGAGGAAGTGAAGTGTACTGACCTGTTGGATCTCAATTTCCTCTGCCACTCGGGCCAGCAGCTTCAGATGCCAGCACAGGTCTTTTAAGGTAAGTTTATCTGGTGAGGCCTTGGTGATGACTTTCTGCAGGGACCTAAGTAAGTCTATAGCCCAGGTATGGTCAGTGAATTGATCCAGGGTGTGGTTAGCCAGGCTGATGAGTTGTGGTGCCAAGTGAGGGTGATGGCAATAGAGCAGGCACAACTTCTCTGACACACTGCTAGAATATCTCTCCACATGGCAGAAGTAGAGCAAAAAGAGGAAGGTAGCTCTAAAGAAAGTAACGACCAGTTCTCTGCTGCTGCCATTCTCAACCATGCAAAGCAGTGAGTTGAGGTGATCATATAGGCAAGCTAGCCCTTTGCTCTCCCCCTCCTCACCTTCCTCTAGGTAAACCAAAGAAAGTAGGTTAAGGCGTGCCAGCATGGTGACGCTGTCATTGAAGGCAGTGGGCATCAGAGTGGAGGCTAGTCGTGGGGTCAAAAGCACAGGGAGGTTCTCTTCACCACAGCTGATTGGCCTGTTCTCAGGGAAGTGCATGATGCAATCCATGTAAAAAAGCTTCTCGGGTGTACTTAGCAATGGATGTTGGGAGAGGACAATTAGTCGTTTGAGCATGAAAGCTTCGTCATCAGCACTGAACAGGCTGTCAGTGAAGGCAGACTTCATCAGTAGTGTGCTGTGAAACAGATTAACCTGCAGGCATAACGGGCATAACGGTTTCTGTCAGGGGCGTATCTGTCCTTTGAAATACATTCCATTTATCAAGGCTATCATAAATTCTTCTCTTGTGTGCATGTATGTATCCCCATAAGGTTTGCGGTTTAACCATGGCTTCTGATATCCCCTGTTTCACTATAATTAAACACTGAATCTGCTCACTCTGTTACAGAGTTTTCATGCATACATTCTTAAATATAGTTCAGGAAGCAAATTTCTAATTTACAAAATAGTAGTATGAATAAAATCAAGTCAATGGCAAATGTTTTTAAAATAGCTGTGACATTGGGAAATCAGCTTGATAACAAGTTAGTAAAGAGATATTGACCTGAGAACAAGGGGAGAACCAACCTATAACCTATTGGAAATAAAAGAAGCAATATAATAATGTTTGAAATATCCTAATTATTGTTGGTTTTTCAGCCAGCAGGTAGTAAAAGGGATAAAAGGATAAGATATGGGGTCTTGTGTCTATCAGAATATATGACTATGTAATTTACTGAGGGAAATAAGGCAACTTCACTGTGAAGAAATTGCCATAATAGATGTTTGTTTGACATGAGGCCGGAGAATTGAGCAGAAATTATCAAAGCAATTTTTGAGACACTTATTACCAACGTATAATGACATGGTTGATCTGAGTTAATTAAGACTAACTGTAAACAAGCATTTACTCTTAGTTGAAAGAAAAAAAATCTATGGCTAACATATACACTGTCTTAAGATGTTTTCTACATTTGGTTAAAATATGAAAATTTACGAGTTTATAGCAATCAGAAATGAGACAGAACCTATTTTGGAATGCACTTTATGTTGTTGTCTCTGTTAGCTTTTGGGCACCCAGCATGTATACATTTTAATTGTTATTGTTTTATTCATAGCATCAATGTTACAAATGTATTCATAGCAACCTTTATAAAAGAAGGTTATCAAAAGAGGTAATTATTGGTATCGGAAATAAATACAAAAATATTTTTTAGTGCTCATATGAATTGTAGGTCTGTGCTAGTTGATCAGCCTTAAGAGTGCAAGCATTGGTCTATTTAAAAACTGTAAATGGTCAGACTTACTACTCTAACATTAGCCATGAATAATACAACAACTACTCTTTAATTGCCCAAGTGAGACTTTGGCAGTTTCATCTTACTCTAGAACTTAATAAGTTTAATATTGATGAAATACCTAGACACAAAACTAAAGCTTAAGAAAAACAAACCTTGATTCATGGTCATGAAATTTCCAATGAAAAATAAAAAAATCTACAAATCAGCTGTTCAGTGTGGTGTTCTTTTATGTACATCAGCCCTGAAGAACACAACATGATGATGGGCCTGGTAGTTCATGATTAATTCTGCTGAATCAACAAAAGAAGACACAACATACCTGGTTTGTACCCAGAAGTCGCAGCAGTTGAGCTCTGAAGATGGATGGGTGGACAGCTGGTACCATGGCAACCACTTCTACCAGTCTATATAGTAATGCAGCTTGACAGAGGGGAGTCAGGAGGTAGGACTCCTCCAGAAGGGAGGACAGGACTGAACGCAGCTCCTTGCAGTTGGGGCCTGTCTGGAGAACAGGAGCTGTCCCCGTGGGGCACATAACAAGGGAAAGCAGTACAGGTAAGTCCTTTTTATTGAGTCTGGAATCCTGGTCTGCTTCCATGACAAGAGAAGTATTTACACCAAGAAGAGATTTGAGGCGATCAGCTCCAGCTCCAGGTTCCTGGGCCAAGTAGTAGACACAATTCCTCAACACCAGAGTTTGGAGGCCTGCAAAGGCTTGGTAAAGCGAAGACACTTCTTTGTGTCTGAGCCCACATAGGACCTCCAATCTTTGGGAGAGAAGGCCTGGGCAACAGGCCTCCAACTCCTGCAGGCAGTCACATGCTGTGGCTTGTAGAGAAGGGAGAGAGGTGACACTCCGAGGATCACTGTTGTCCTGCGTTATTTGAAGTAACAAATCCAAAAGGTCTTGAGAGGCATGAGAATTCTGATTCACACATGAGGTACAGACAAGGACAGAGGTGATGGCAATCAGGAGGTGACAAGGAAGCAGTGCAGGCTTGGTGGGACACTGGGCAAACATGGAAATAAGCTCCAGGGCTGTCTCTTCTCCCACAGAGTCTGAGGCACAAAGCAAGGCTGGATGCTCAAGCAGTGGCAACAACAGGACGATCTGATGGATGACAAAACATTTGGTTCTGTTTCTAAAATAGTAGACATATTTCATAAATAGACTGGACAATACTTGAGTAGAATTCATCTTTGGCTTTATATTATATAAAATATGGCCTTTTTTCAATACAAGTAATATATAATTGAATGAAATTGGCAATGCATTCCCTCTACACAATAGAAATCACACAAATTAGCAAAATACTTGCTATTGTCAAAAAAACATACACATCAAATTCAGCATGAAATCATCCTCAAACGTTGCAGGAAAAACCTTCAATCTGTACAAAATTGCTTAAGAATAACAAGAAATTCATAGGCCAGAACCTGCAAAAAACGATTCAATCATCAGAAAATGTTTAATTTATTACTAAGAAAAATTTCTAATATTCATATTAACTTAACTGGTATTTCAATCCTATTGAGTCAGATTAGTTTTATACGGAGGTCATTCACAGCCATTCAGATAAAGGTTGATTTAATGTCTTCCTCATTATCGTTACCTCGGTTATCATGAGGTTCCATAACGTTTCAAGTATTGCGATGTCTAATATAATACTGAAACACTAGCATCTGAATACGGTTACAGCCTTTCCATATAGTCTACATTCATGGTTTGAAAATGTGTCTGAGCATTACCATAAAGCGTAAAATTTCAAATGACATAAGGCCAGTGAAAGTGAACGCAGCATTCAGATTCAAATGTAACTTGAGGTGAAATTAAATATTTCTAATTTGATCCTCCCCTTTAGAGGAGCCTCAACGATCATGTAAGAGTCCATCGATTCATTTGTAGCCTTGTATTTAAAATCCCGTTGAAAAAAAATATCTCAACGACAGCAGTATTTTAATCATTTGAGACTGCACCTTGACGGTCGAGGACGCTCGGTCATCTCGGAGCTCTCGTAGTAGCTCGGTGAGGAAAACTTCCGCTGTAATCCCAGAAAGAAAGTGGCATGGACAACGGGAGAAAGCCGAAATCCTCTCTACCCAATTCACAGCCATTATCAACCTAAACTTGAAACTCCGACGATGTACAAACTGCCAGATTTAAAACACTTTCTGAAAACATGGCAAAATACTGACGTCTTTAGATTACCACTAAACCTTGCAGACATCCGGTATACTCTACCCCAAAGCAGTCACTTCCGTGTTGTCATTGTGTCACATGGATATGGTAATCTCGCGACGTGTCCTCGGAGCTCCGCATCTTTTCCGGAAGTATTATGCACGCAGAATAGATCTAAAGCAACATCACCCTCTGCAGCTCCCAAACCAATGGGGCTTCCAAAAAGAAATTAGCTGACTTAAAAAAAAAAGAACGTGAAAACGGTTTATAAATTGGTACAATCAAAAAGAATAGCGGCATAAGAATAGTAAGGGACAACCACTGATACTACTAGTGGGTGATGCTACTACTACTGCTACTAGTGGAATGATACGAAAGGAACCCAGAAACTTGCATTGAAACAAACCCATCCATATTTAAACTATTTGTTTAGGTTAGGCAGATCAGTAATGAGTAAAGTCAAAGCGAAAATCCTATATCTGTATTAAAAGGTGGGAAGTGAGTTAAAATATTTTGCCTTGTATACATCCACTTTCTGTTCAGATTTGTGGATATGGTGTGAAATTAAATTTAGGAATGAAAGATCAGTATTGTAGATGTAAAATAAATCACAGACCCTCGGGTGAAACAGTATCAATTCCAGTACTTGTGGAAAAAACGGAGCGTAGGGGGTGTTACCCGGGAACTAAACAGTTGAAACCCCACCTCCAGAAAACTTTCGTCTAAAAAGGCAAGTTAAAGTAATCTTATACATCAGTCCTCCGTCCCTCGGTTCAACATTCACCAATGCATTATGGAGGTATACCCTGCACTCACGCTTTACTGCCTTCTTTTGCCGTCGTGCACAATTGGCAGTATTTGGGACAGCGTCGTACTGGAGCCCTATGATTTCCTCTTTAACACGGCTGTGGAAGCCTACTACAAGGGGGACTGGCTCTCTGTTATCCTGAACATGGAGAAGGCTATTAGGAACAAAGCTACGGTCCGCAAGGTGAAGTTTCAGTGCCGCATCGGGTGCGCCAACCAGTCCGCCTTCAGTGAACCCCTAACCGACCTGGGAGTTCCCATTCCTGGGGCAGGATCTGTGAATGACCTGGGCTTTTTCCAGAAAATTCTGAAAAGGGCGGAATGCGTGCATTCCTGCGAAACTGAGAAACTCGGTTCTGTAACTCGACATCATGTTGGAGAAGAAGTGGAACTAGAGTTTATGAAGAGAACCCCGTACAACTACCTTCAAGTGGCTTATTTTAAGGTACAATGACTTCTGTCGTTTGGGACGGAGAACCACGGGCAAAATAAAACATGTTGGACAAGAGAAACATGTTCGTAAAGACTTTTAATTGATATCTAAATGATTGAAATGAAAGTGTTACAGTAGCATGATGCCCCAACCCCCAAAGCCATGATACATGTGCCACGTCTTAAGGTGGAGTCTTGTGTTGAAAGGCCGAATGCTACTGTTATCTTCTTGGACAGACACTTCTTTAAATATGCAAATTATAGGAAGTTGTGATATTTTTTTCATTTGTTTCACATGGGTATGTGGTAAGACTATACTGTATTGAGAGAATATTTAGGCATTAAAGACGCAACTTAGAAAAAGGGATGGGAAGTATGTAATGAGTTAATAATATTATGGCCAAGAATTTGATAAACATTGTGTATTATTTCAGTATTGTAACATGGACTTTTTAAAATACCCCTCCCTCTCTTTTTTATGTATATACTGTATATATATATATATTTATGTACATACATTTATGAGTGTCTATAAGATATTATTTCCTCCTGAAAAACAAAACATTAGGAAGAAAGCGTACAGAGAAATTTTGTGAGGACAACAAGAAATTACTTTAAAAGAAACAAAATATATCCAGTTACTTTGAAATCATGATTTCAAAGTATTTAATATGTCATTTAAGCTGCATCCGATTTCAAACAGTCAAGTTATTAAATCAGGAGTGATGTAATTCTTCATTATTTGATTTACACTAAATTTATTGTCTAACAAGATTTTCAAACCAAAAATGGTGATGAAAATTAATCAATAATAATAACACCAAATAAAAACAGACAAACCAAAGCAAATGCCTCTAAATATTGTAATAATGTTACCCTAAATTATCTGCACAAATTCCAAAATGATGATCACCATGTACTATACTTTCCTCCTCATCATTACATGTTCTGTGTATTGAGTTGTGAAAGGATAGTTTAAGACAAACCATAACTGACTCTTTGCATGTTGATGTAACTTTTGTACTTTTTCTGGAATGTTCATTTCACATAAACATAAAAACTTGGGCAGTGTTTTATCAGTCAGGCTTGAGGCCTGGGAATGTATAGTAAATCAAGTATGTCCACATATTTCAAGAATTATCCTTGTTACACAGTTGTGGTAGGAAACTTAACAAAGTTTTTGTGCCCCCCATTCAACCATACCATCGATTTTTAAGATAGATCTCTGTTTGTTGTAATTTACATGCTACTATGTCAAGAAATAATTGAGGATGCTCTCACGAACTTATGTACTGGAATTGAAAAAAGACATGAAAATGAATCAAAAATTGTTTTTTCTAACAACCAATACCATCTCTAAATTGTTCACGTATTAACCCACAAATTAGTCAAGAATAATGTAAAATAATAAGACACTAATAGGGTAATATATTGAAAATGTACTTTTCAAAGGCTTTTGATTTGAGTTTAAAAAAAATTAAACAAATCAATGAGTGTGCCAAACCACCAAATTGATCAGTAAAAAGTTATTCAGATATTCACTGCCTGAGAAATCTTTTGGTCTTTTACTTTTGTGCCAAGGTTGATTTATATTTTGATTCCAACCATAATTTTTGGAACAACACTTGCGAGGCTAAACACATATGTATTTTATAGATCAATAAACTGGACAAGGCTGTAGCAGCAGCCAATACTTTTTTCCAAGCAAACCCAGACCACATGGAGATGAGACAGAACCTGGACTATTACAGGATGATGGCGGGAGTCCAGGATGAGGATTTTAAAGACCTGGAGGCAAAGCCACACATGGTCTGTGCGTTATTTTTCTCCAACGTATTCTTCATCTTTGTGTAACCTTATCTCATAATGTTTTTCCCATAGCAACTGTATTTGAGACGTTTCACAAAATCTAAAAGCGAAGTCTCAGAGTTGGTTAATATCATCTTGAAAAAAAGTATCAAATTTATTTGTGTGATCCATTTATGCTCTGTACATGGGTAGATAAGTATTAATTTGATCCTTATAGTCACCTGGTCGCTTGTCAGCTAAATATTTATTTCAGGTTTTGAAGCAATGTGTTACTTTGTTCCCTTCATCTTCATCAACAAACACCAAAGAAGACAAAAGGCATTGCAAGATACATTAAAAAATAACTAAAAACTTCATGAAACTTTGCAAGAATAAAACAAAGAAATCCTTTTATGTAGCAGTATCCAAATTTTGCCCCAAAATCAGCAAGATTTGATCTGAAAATATATGTGAAATAACCCAAATCAACAAGAAAATAGCTTACACTTATTAAAATGTGACATTGAAATAATGGATCTATAATTAAAAATCAGAGGTGCTTGTGAGAGTCAATGTGAGTGTCAAGGCAATCTTGGGGTTTTTGCAAGTCTTGCTGAAGGACGCGTAAAAAATTCTAAATTGGAAGATAACCCTAAAAGACAATTTATATTTTTGTAGGGCACTTTTATTTTCGTTCTGATAATATGTAAATATGCATCTCCCTCGGACCTCAGGCCGAGTTTTTGCTGGGGAAGAGTTACTACAGTGACGACACATTCAGTCTGGCAGCTCAGCATTTTGAGCTGGCTGTGTCTGGGTACTTCAAAGCTGATTTAGAATGCAGAGCTTTGTGTGAGGGTGCCTACAACTATGATGGATACAACTACATGGAGTACAGTGCAGACCTCTTTCAGGCTGTCACAGGTAATGAAAACAGTTTTTTTTAATTTTTGAGCCAAGACGACCAAGGATTCTCTTTTTTTCAGTGACCCTCTCTCTTTGTGTCAGACCACTACATGCAGGTGCTTAACTGTAAGCAGCACTGTTCTGTAGTGCTTGCCTCCACACCTGGGAGAGAAAACCCGTTTGAGGACTTCTTCCCCTCGCAGTTCAACTACCTACAGTTTTCATACTACAACAGTGAGTTTTACAGCTTTTATCCATCTATGGACATTTGGAGTTCCTAAATATTATTTTAAAAATATTAACATACATTGAAGTCGATGTAAGTCTACTCCAATTGGACAGTCTAATGGGTTCGCCTATTATTGAAAATTATGATCGATAACTGCATACAAGAAATGATCATTGTATTTCAGAATCCCATTTTTTTATCTTTCACTCTTTCTTTTTTTTCAAAATCATGAAAAAAATCATGGGACAATTCTTTGAGAACATTTATTATAATGTACCTTAAAGGTTTTTGAACGGTTACTGAAATAAAAAACAGGATGTTTTCTAAAAATATATTTTGAAATACAACTAGAACTAGCACAAACAATGAGGAACCTATTCCAGAAAGTCAGAGAGAATGGTCGAAAAATTACAAGACAACACGAATCAAAACTATAAGAAGATGAGGAGGACAAGCCTTAGAAAAGTAGGAGCTACAATATTTACTCATCTAATGCTGGGGATAAAAATGTTCACTTGTGATGTGCACCTTACATAATTTTTCATTCAGATCACTGTATATGTATAGAACAGAAATGTAGATGTCAGTGTGATTTTGTGATGAACTAATACAGTTCATTTGCAGAGAATGAGTTTAGGAAGCTGTTTACACTACAGCGAGTGTAAACATCAGCAATGGTGAGCAATTGATAATTTGTATGGACTGACCATGAGCTGGAATCATTGCTTCGAGTGCATCTTAACTTCAGGGGCGAGTAAATTCTAAGAGAATGTAGACTGGGAGTCATGCCAGTGGATATACTCTGGTGTCCGTCATTTTTGTGCGCATGGCAATTGACTCCAAAACCTAGCGCACACGCCCATTTTCAAGGTTTTGTGTTCTCCCCATCTCCACGGAGACAAAGGTGTGATACTGCTTTTTTTTTTGTTGGTATTGATCCGATACCAAGTAAATACAATTTCGGCTGAGACCGAAGGCTGTGGGTCCCATATCGATAGACCTTGCAAAGATTTTGGAAAAAAATCAACTGAATTATTTCAGTGCATTTTTTGCCACCATGCAATACTTTCAATTTGCCGAGCCTCTGCTATTTCAGTCCAAGAATCAGAATCAGAGATGGTTTATTTGTCTCTGAGGGGCAATTGGCACAAGGAATATCATCGCAACCTAGAGCAGATGAACATCTATAAATATATAAAATGAATATATAAATTAAAGGTAAAATTAAAAACTTGATAAAGAAAAAGCAAAGTAACTCCAACATCATGCCAAGGTGCCTTGAATGAAATGTATTATTACAATATGAATGAAATGTATTATTACAATAATTGCTTTTCCTTCTCCCCTCGGTCGTGATTCTTTGGAGAGTTGACTTCGCACAGGCTGGGCTCTTCTGCCCAAAGCTCCACCATTCGCTCCTCTTTCTGGACACAACCATATGGCAAACAAATACCATCTCTCTCACCAATACCCCTCTTCCGATTGTTTTTCCACCAGGTTTCCTTTTTCAGGTTTTGTTGGAGTTCATCTATTGGTTGTTGATTCAGTCCTGTGCGGTGACGTAACGCTAAGACTTGCTATAATATCAGACATGTTTGATATTGTCATAAGCCCTAAGACTAGGGAAAGGCTGAGCTATGACTCTGCTAAGACTTTAGACAACCAGCTGTCACTTAACAAATAAGATGACGGGAACTAAGACTGCCAGTCGCAAGGAAAGACAGACTTGAAAATCGTAAGGTGTAAGCCTGGCATGAGTCACTTTCCTAGTGTTTGTACAAAAATGTTATAAATATAAAAATGTAATTGACTGAAATACTAGATGTTCTACTCATCTGCCACTATCTCCATCTCCAGGTGGGAATTATGACCAGGCCATTGAGTGCGCAAAGACCTTCTTGCAGTTCCATCCTAATGATGAAGTGATGAAACAGAACCTGGCTTATTATTCAGCAGTGTTGGGAGAGGACAAAGCCAAAACCATCTCAGCGAGACAAGTAAAATAACACAGTCGTGTGTGTGTGCGTGTATGTGTGCTCGCCCACACATCCTTAAGGCTTGTGATTCAATCATGACTTGATATATCCCTCATTCCCTCATAGAGCTTTAAATGTGGACGTGTGCATATAAATTACGGCATTTTTAGAGAGGTAGCCTTCATTAATAATAAGATGCTCTGTTGTCCACATTTATGGCCTGATGTCAATTTTCAGCTCCACAATTATGCAGTTAATGAAACTTGTTATCAAAGCTACACAGCACAGAAATTTAAATGGTGTTAATGAATAGCATAAATAATATGCCCTGCTGTCAACTGAGCTGTCTCATACTTATTTTTAGTTTCACTGTAAAAAATGTGTGTAGTTCTATTACTTCATGAGGAAGAAATGAGAGACTATGTGACAAGTGAGGGGAAAAATGGGGAGGGTTTCTTTTTATACATTGAAATACTACACTGCACTATTCTATGCACATTTCGTCATTGTTTTTTTTTTTAATCATGGCCAAATTTCAAATAGAGTAGGCTGAAATGCTGCTATCAAAAAAGTCTTAAAAAAGCAGCACTGTGAAAAAGGCAGAATAACATAATTAACTTCAAAATCAAACCATTCTTTCATTTACAGTAGATGTGTCTCTGAGTATAGGTCTTCAAAATGCAATAATGATGGGCACATACAAAATATCTATCCTATACATGTGACATTGCTGCTTTTGTGATAGACTGGTATTCCGACAAAACAACATCATTGAACATGTTTGTGGGAAAATCCCAAAGAATCTCTTTGAGGTGACATTGTTGTCAGTATTTATTTACTTCCATTTTTCAGAAACACAGCTGTCCACCCTGACATACTGCGGCCATCCTGTGAGGTAGTCCAGGATCCAGGCAGTGATGTCGGGGTGAAGTTGTGCATTCAGCAGCTTGTCCTTGAGGAGGGAGGGCCAGACACTGTTGAAGGCACTGGGGAAGTCAAAGAAGGTGACTCACAGTGTGTACCGCACCCTCCAGATGGTACAAGGCCCTATGGGAGAGGAAGATGATGGCATCCTGCATATGAGTGTTGCATCCTCCACACCCATATGCTGCCTGTACGCAGGTGCCGGAGTATGAGCCTCTCGAATGGCTTCATGACATGGGACATTAGAGCCACTTGCCTGTAGTCATTGAGAGCACTCGGACGTCCTTTCTTAGGTACCCGGACTATGGGGGGGTCTGGCAGGGGGGACTGCTGGTGGAT
>CAAKHD010004551.1:0-17550 GCA_901007705.1 Fistularia tabacaria
CCATTATCATAAACATTTCAAGAAATAAAGGCCTAACTAGTTCACTCGATGTGTCATGAAACTATGTAGTATATGGCTTTCACTCTCTCAACTGAGTGACAAGAAATATTGGAACTTTTTTTTCATGATATTCTAGTTTCTAAAGTTTCTAAGTTTTGTGCTCTGCCATGACAATAAAATACTATTCTATTACATTCTATTTTTCTGTTGGGTCAGCACTCTCCAATATCACAGCAACTCTCAATTTACCATATGTGTGACCCCAAACAGCTACGCTACATTCAAACTTTACCGTATCTATTTTTAAAACCAGGTGTTTTTCATATGTAACACATCACATTATTTACCCATAAAAATCTCACAGTATTATACCTCAAAGCATACAACACAAGGTTAGGAGTACTAATATGTCAAACGATTTAGTATACTTAATCATACTAAAATCCTGGGAAATACCCTTATCATTCATCTTTCAGTACGATAGTCTGTCTTTTTGCAACAGGCCTTGATATTACAAAAACTTCTTCACTACAGTATTTATGTGCTTGAGGCATAGATTTCCTCATCACTATTGTGTGCTTAACATTTACGTTTATGATATCATGAGACAAATTTAATTGCCCATTTTAAAAAGCGTTTTCTTTAACAGCACAGATAGTATTTAAGTCAAGTCAGTATTTTTATAGTTCCAAATCAGAACTGTTGTCTCAAGAGACTTGACTTGACTTTTTAAAATAAATAACAGAAACCCATAATTCCCCAAATGTGCCAGCGGCAATGAAAAGCTGTCTTTTACCAGGCAGGAACCGTGGACAGGTCTGAGCTCAATGTGGGTGGGTCTCGACCCGGTGAGGTGAAAAAGCGAGAGAGAGAGGGACAGTGAGAGAGGAAGAGAACAGATAGACCGCAAGAGTGTGATAAAGCGAGACGGGCTCATTGTAGTAGCGATGACACCCACATGCATAATTGCTGAAAGTGATACAAGAATAACTTTGAGATTCATGATGACAATAACAGTGGTGCCCTGGCGAGACAAATGCAGGAGGTCAAGGCATGTCCCCAAGGGCTCCTGTGAAATGAGGGAATCTCAGGACTTGGGCGAACATATGGATTACAATCATGCATTGATGATGGGACATGGGTGCATAATGGGAGGAGTGACAGAGGAGCATCATGGGATTTCTCTTAGCAGACTAAGCCTATTACAGCACAACTAGGGTCTAGCCTCACCCTAACTACAAGCTTTCTCAAATAAGAAAGTTTTGAGCATATTCTTAAACAAAGAAAGGTTGTCCAGCCCCAGAGACCTACATTTTTTCCATTAAGATTTTAACATCTGGGTGTAAAACTCAGTTTATTCAGAATGTTAAAGAGCGAAATTCATACTTCTAACTGTGGGAACAAAAACAGAAACACATTATGACAAGGGGAGGTCAAATCTGGCAGGCACAAATAACTTTTAGACTTCTCACTGACATTAGATTTTTATTTGTTTTATATGGACACTGTGACATGTAACCAGCCATGAGAAATAGAATGTTCTGTTTCCTTTCCTTGTGTTTTCATTGTTCTTCAGCCCCTGCAAAAAATTTGCCTACATTACATCACACCATCATCAAGCCAATTAGTCTCTTCATTGCAAATGTATTTAGAACAGCAGAAACCTACTTATTGGACTACATTTTCATTGTATTTCATCCTTTTGAAAAAACATACCTCTAGATATTAAGATTTTGCCATAGCCATTGCGTTTCACATGCATAGTTTTGCTTAACACTGTCATCAGATTTGGTATTATAATGAACATTACAGTGTCATACAGGTTTTTCCATTAATGTTGGTCATGTTCACTTCCAAAATATATACCAAATATACCCCAAATTACATAAGATTGTTAAAGAGCCTTGTATTGATATAGTTATGTAACACCTTCTATAAAAGTATTTCCAATCTAAAATTGTAATTGTAGTGACAGCCTCAAAGTTGAATCATTGTTATCATTTGTTTTCATTCAGAAAGAACCCAGACATAGAAATCTAGAAAAATATCTTTAATAAGTAAAAAATGTAAAAAAGAAATAAATTAAAATTGGTTTCACATTGTAGTGCATATTATAAACAAACATAGAGACCACTCCGGCAGTACGACACTGGAGTTTCCCTATAAGGAGACAGCAGAGCCCTCATTCAGTCTGTGGTTTTGCTTCACTTGAGTGACAACATTTGTCAAAGTGGAGAGTCATATAAAGAAGCAGAAGTGTTTTTTTCCATGCGTATGGAAAATATATATGGTTATAAAAGTTGTTACATAATAATAAAAAAAGTAGAAGGAAACACTTAACTATGCATGCTTTGAATACTGGATATGTTCATGAAGATTAACAAAAAATAGGGCAACAATCTCTGTGAAAATAATGATGACAGTAATATGATAACTGATATATATCGTAAATGTGTATATTTACATCAGTGAATGACATTTATGCATACATTCGCTTGCATGACTTACACGCAGTCAGTATTTGCGTATGCTTCTGCACACACACATGCACGCACGCATCCAAACCCATACACATGTACACACAAACGCTAACAAGCACATACACACACACACACAAAAACACACGCATTCTTTGGTCCCATTTCACTGCAGTTCCTCATCACTGTCATCTACTTGCTGAATGATGAGGTCCGCCCCTGAGTCTTCTGCTAGGTCGTCATCATCATTTACCATCCATGTCCTCTTGCTGTCCTCCTCCTCCTCCCCATCCACACCCAGCAACAGGGCTGGCTCCTCATTGGACCCCTCTAGACCATCTATGGAGATGGTGTTGCAGCCCACCTCTTGGATGCATGCAGTGCACATGCGGTAGCGTCGTGTGCCCTCACACACCACATGCCCCGTCTCTTCTGTCACCTGACACTTACACTTCCTGCACACTAGTTTCCTGGCTTGATGGATCTGACCAGAAACAAGAAGTAAGAGATAAACATGTTGAAATTTATTATGTGTTTTGTCTGTTTGTCAATGTCTATTAGGTACATGATGACACAGGTGTATAGAATGACACTGTGGTACCACTTAATATAAATAACATCCTTGTTGAAATTGTTCCTACCGTCTCAAAGTGGCTTCTAAGGTGCTCTAGGCGAGTGAAACGCTTATTGCAGGCCTGACAGGGGTAGGGCCTTTCTCCAGTGTGACATCGCAAGTGACGCTTTAGATCGGCCTTCCTCTTCACCGTGTGTGTACAAAAGGGGCATTTGAAGCGCATAATGGGGTTGGAGTCTGCAAAAAAGCAAATATTCTCTAATTCTGTTCATTCCCCTGATACCGTTGTTTGCAGATGATGTTATTCCTTTCTCAAATGCCTAGAAATTAAGAAAAAAATTTGAGTCATTTTTTCTCCCACAGCCCAACTCACCTTTATTAAAGTGCCCAATAACACCTACAATAGGAGGTAGAGTGGCATAGAGCTCCTCTGCCTTTTCAGCCTTCTGAGTCTTTGCCTCATGGATGTCCAGGTCTTCATGCTGATTGGTGTGACTGCTGTTTGGCGCCTTCCTCTTAGACGTACCTTTACTACGCCGGCGCTCTGATCCCGGCAAAGTATACAAAGGGTCCTGAGGATCCTGCAGTTCTTCTGGCTCTTCACTGAGTTCATTTGCAGGGCTACTGGGGTTACTCTTCAAGACTGAGCCCGGAATATCTTGGTCTAGGTCTTTCCCCATGAAACTTGACTGGGATCTTGAGTTGTCCCGTGTCCAAAGTGCTGGGGGTGGGCTGACGGAGCCTTGTTGCTGCCGATCGGATGTGTCCTCTCCAGCCCCACTGGTAAAGCTACAGGTCTCTGACAAGCTGAGGCAACGGTCGCTGTCTTCATCTTTCACACTGATGTCCAGGGAGGACTTGATGAAGTTCTTGCAATAGTTGATGACATTGTTCATCTGCAAGTAACTGGCCGCTGACATCACCTCAATCACGTTGTGACTGGAGAGATCCAGCTGGCCGGAATAGATGAAATCCAGGATGACGGTGAAAGTCTCTGGGCTGAAGACATCAAAGGTGGCGTTGACAGACTCTGACAGCCCGTCGGGCCCCTGAGATAGCAGCATGCGGAAGTAGCCGCTGCTTGCGAACAATATGTTACGGTGGGCCCTGAAGAGCTGCCCTTCCACCAGCACGCTGCAGTCACAGAAAAGCTCCTGGCGACGCTGCTGGTTGAGCTGCTTTAGGAGGTTGCTCTGGTGGGCCACTGTGATGTCCGCTGTGTTGAACCACCTCTGGGGCTGCCTGCAGGAGACAGGGGGATCATCAGCTCTTGCATAGAAAAGCAGTTTCCACCGAGATCGGACTTTCAGATCAGCTAGAACAGTGATTGTGCCACATTTAAAAAAAAGTGGCACCCGACGATGCAATTTTCAATCACTTTCTGTTTCTGTTTCTGTTTCTGTAGCGGTTTCGCACAGTCCGCCACGGGACCTCAGTGCGCTGTCACTGGCTGGAACGGATTTCAATTCGAAAAAAAGAGAAAAAAAAATCCTTCTGCGCCTGGGCTACACCCGACACCAGGCGGGGGTTATCGGGTGACAAAAAACCCGGACGGAAGAGCGGCAGCGGACATGAAACCCTTGATGCAACAAAACACACGAGGCTTATTGGTAAAATTAATACACTTGCAATTTATACCCGTAGTTTTTTTTCTTTCTTTCCTTATCCATACGTCGACTCCACAAAAGGCATTCATGTTTAATTAGCTGGCTGACAGCACCCGACAACCCGCTATTGTGTCACCGGTGCGAAAAAAAACGGGCCAGATCTAACCTCTCGACCGAGCCGTGCGCCGTGAAATCCAGGCGCCGGTCCCACAAAAAAAGCCATACGGGAGTGCTGCAGTCCTTCGAGAGGAAAAAAGCGGGTAGCGGCGCGCAGCCGGGGAGCAGCCCAGCCTGTCCTGGAGCGACGCCCACTTCTGGCTCCGGCCAACACACAATAGAAAAATAGACACAAACCTCCCGACAGAGCAACGCAGGCTCGCAGATTCATAAATATCCAGAGGACATCCCTCAGAGGATAAGGCTCCCTCCTTTTACACACCCGTATTCATTCCTCACGACCACCCCCCGCTTCTCGCTGGAGGTCCGGAGCGCGGCGAGCGGCGGGAGGGATTTGCTTACTGCCCGGACCCAGTGACTCCTTCCGAGGCGAAGGGAATCGAAAGGACCCGCTTACGCCCCACGCCATGATCCCCCCTCCAACACCCACTCCCGGACGAAAACCCATCGATACTCACTGGTGACTTGATTCGCCCGGTGCCCGATAGAGTCTGTTAACCCCCAGGTCCGTCACCATTTCCATTTTCGATTCGGTCTGTCTTTGTCGACGCTCTTTTTTTTCTTCAGCCCCCCCCCCCTTCGTCCAGGGTCCACACTCTTTACTTCCTGCTCAGCCCTAAAGACCGAAACCCGGTTAAAGAGACTGGAGCTCTGTGCTGACGTGGGTGTTTATTAACTGGGTGCCCGAGGGTTCAAGGAGCCATTTAAAGCCCCAGCGCCCAGTTTGAAAGTGCAGTTGGGCTACAGTGTTGGCTTCCTGAAAATCCCCCTAAGTGCTAAAAATTTGCAAAGAATTGTAAAAGAGTGTACAGACGATTGATTTTCTTGAATCTGTAGTTAATTGCATTTAACTGAATAACTGAAACCTGAGCAACTAAAGATGTGTGCTTTTGTGTGATATGCACAGCATGTTCAGTCTCCATTTAGATAAATGCAGCTTTTAAAAAAGTGAATCACTGATCCTCCAAAAGTTAAATTTGCAATTGGGTCATTTTTTTTAAATAAAATTTATTTAGTCAGTCTTTTTATGGTGTGAAAATCAACACATCAATGACAAAATGTCCATTGCAAAACTACCACACAGCAAAAAGACAGATATTTTACTTGTTTCATCTAATAATAAGCAGTATGAAAATTATTGAAATAACTGAAAAAAAAATAAACCTGTGAAATAACCTCCCATTGATGACTGCAATTTCTATATTATTAGCAATATCTTAAGAGTGATTAGCTTTGGCCCAGGTATTCAAATGAGGATTGGGGTGGGATGGTATCAGGAGGCTGTGCCATTGGCAAATCCAGTTGGGTTCATCGACTGCCAGCGCCAAAGATCCACACCTACACAGAAACATGTATGAAGAGAACAAAAAACAAAATCAGTGCTCCATAACTATGTGTCTGTCCCAAAAAGGGAAGCCATGAAGCTTAACAATACATTTCACAGTTTCCTTACACATTCTTTCTAAGTCGAATTCAGCCTTCCAGCCGAGGTCGTGCTCAGCCAAGCGAGGATCAGCATAGCAAGATGCTATGTCTCCTCCCCTACGAGGGGCAATTTTGTATGCGATCTGCAGAAAGTGCGCCAAACGTTAAGCTAGCATATATAATATCTGAAAGCCTATCAGATAGTCAGTTTCAGCTCTTCACACATAAGGATGAGGTTGATCTTATGTGTTAAATCTTCCAAAGTCACTTTAATCTTCCGATAAGGCAAGCATCTTCCCTCAACAGTCTATTTTCCAGGGAAAACAGCTTACCTCTCTCCCCGATGCCTTCTCCATGGCTTTAACCATCTGGAGAACAGTGTAGCCTTTTCCTGTTCCAAGGTTGTAAACCTGAAAAAACACACATCAAAGCACAGGTGTGCACTAATAAATACCTCAACGCCTTCCAGCCAATAGACATGAGATTTTAAGAGTTTTTCATTTTGGCCAAACATACCTTGCAACCACAGTTTTCCTTTAGCTTCTTCAGAGCTGCTATGTGTCCCTTTGCCAAATCTACAACGTGGATATAATCCCTCACACCTGCCAGGAGAGGGACACTGCCATAATTCAAATTTGAGACTTTAAAGTTGTTTAAAATAAAATGTATCTTATTTTCATTTCTTTTGAAAAATGCCCACTTCCACCTGCTCCTCATTCCTGCACTTGAATCAGTCAAGGCTTTTTTTTTGGCAAGACAGTCAGTAAGCTATCCATCCATCCATCTTCTACCGCTTATCCAGCGGATATGCCCCGGATGGGATTGGGGTGGGATGGTATCAGGAGGCTGTTGCCATTGAGTCATTTTTTCTCCCACAGCCCAACTCACCTTTATTAAAGTGCCCAATAACACCTACAATAGGAGGTAGAGTGGCATAGAGCTCCTCTGCCTTTTCAGCCTTCTGAGTCTTTGCCTCATGGATGTCAGGATCAGGTCATGGGGCAGCAGCAAAAGCAGAGAGGCCAAGACTTCCTTCTCCAAGGCCACATGGTTCAGCTCTTCCGGGGGGGATCCCAAGGCGTTCCCAGGCCAGCATAGTGCCTCCTGCATGACCTGGGTCTTCCCCGGGGCCTCCTTCCGGTTCGACATGCCCGGAACATCTCACCAGGGAGGTGTCCAGGATGCTTCCTAACCAGATCCCCAACCCTCCCATCTGACTCCTTTCCACATGGAGGAGCAGCGACTCTACTCTGAGCACCTCCTAGATGGCCAAGCTCCTCAACCTACCTCTAAAGGAGAGCCCGGACACAGCTGGGGATCACGGTCTAATGACACCAACAGAACCATATCATCCACAGAAAGCAGAGACCCAATCCTGAGGTCACCAAACTGGTATCCCATCAATACCCTGGCTGCGCTAAGAAATTCTGTCCATTAAAGTTATGAACAGAGTCGGTGACAAATGACAGCCCCGGCGGAGTCCAACCCTCATCGGAAATGAGTCCGACTTACAACCGGCTTATATAAAGACCGAACACCCCATATTACAAAGTACAGTACCCATACACCTGGAGCCCCCCCACAGGATTCCACACAGGACATGGTTGAATAACTTCTCTGGGTCCACAAAACATGTAGACTGGTTGAGCAAACTCCCACACGGCCTCAAGGACCCTGCCAAGAGTGTAGAGTTGGTACACTGTTCCACGACCAGGGCGAAAACCAAGGACGAATTGCTCTTCCTGGATCTGAGGTTCAACGACCCATCAGACCCTCCTCTGCAGCACCAGACTTTTCCAGGGAGGCTGAGGAGTGTGATCCCCTGTAGTTGGAGCACACCCTCCGATTCCTCTATTGAAAGAGGGGGATCACGGCCCCTGTCTGCCAATCCAGTAGCACTGCTCCCCCAGTCTATGTTATGCAACAGAGACGTATCAGCCAGGAGAGCCCATCAGCATCTAGAGTGTGAAGGAACCCAGGGCAGATCTCATCCACCCCTGCAGCACTGCCACCAAGGAGCTTTCTGACTACCTCGCCAACTTCAGCAACGGAAACAGGAGAGAGTACCTCGAAGTCCCCCGACTCTGCTTCCTAATTGGAAGGGTTTATTGGTGCAAGTATTCCCTCCACCAATCCATAACATCTCGAGTCGAGGTCAGCAGCCCACCATCTCCATTGTACAGATTTGGCTGGGTACTGCTTCCCCCTCCCGAGCCGCTGGATGGCGGACCAGAATCTCTTTGGCACCTCCCGAAAGTCATTCTTCATGGCTTCACCAAACTCCTACGCCTGACTTCTTGTCTCAGCAACCATTACAGCTGCGTGCTGCTTGACCTGCCGGTACCTGTAAGCTGTCTCTGGAGCCCCACAGGCCAGAAAGGCTCGGTCGGACTCCTTCTTCAGCTTGACAGCATCCCTCACCACTGGGGTCCACCAATGGGTTTGGACATTACCACCTCAACAGACACTGATCACCCAATGGCCACAGCTCCGGTCTGCCGCCTCAACAATGGAGACACGGAACATGGCCCACTCGGAATAAATGTATTCCGCCTCCCCCAGGATGTGGTTGAAGCTCTGCCGGAGGTGGGAGTTAAAACTCTGACAGGGGACTCTGCCAGACGTTCCAAACAGACCCTCACAATGAGTTTGGGTCTGCCACGTTTGACTGGTGCCCCCCCACAGGGTGTTTGTCATGGACAGTCCATGATGAGCACAGAAGTCCAGTAAAAAAAACACAGTTATGGCTCAGAACGGGACCATTCCTCCCAGTAATGGTTTTCCAGGTCTCACTGTCGCTGCCTACGTGAGCATTGAAGTCCCCCAGTAAGATGAGGGAGTCTCCGACAGGAGTGCTCTATAGCACCCCTCGAGGGACCCCAAAAAGGGTGGGTTGTCTGACATATTGTTGGGTGCATAGGCACACACAACAGTCCGAACCTGTCCCCCAAACCCCTAGACAGAGGGAGGCTATCCTCTCGTCCACTGGGTTGAGCCCCAACATTCAGGCGCCAAGTCAGAGGGTAATCAATATGCCCACTCCTGCCCAGCGCCTCTCACTGGGGGCAACTTCAGAGTGGAAGAGGGTCCAACCCCTCTCAAGAAGACTCGTTTCAGAGCCCAAGTCAGACGTCGAGGTGAGTCTCACTATATCTAGCTGGAACCTCTCAGCCTCATGCATGAGCTTGGGCTCTTTCCCCGCCAGAGATGTAACGTTACATGTTCCTAGAGCCAGCTTCTGCAGCCACGGATCAGACTGCCAAGGTCTCCCGCTCGAGCCCTACCCAGCTCACATCGCACCCCCATGGCCCCTCCTATGAATGGTGAGCCAAAGGGAAGGAATGCCTACGTTGCCCTTTCAGGCCTGGCTCCAGGGAGCCAGGCCCTCCACCACAATAAGTTGGCGGGGCTTCAGGGATCAGCAAGCTACCCCTCACTAAAATGGCCCGCAAACAAATGTCACTTGACAGCTTATTTTAAAAGGGTGAAAGAGACCCCCGCGGGGCCACAAAAAAGTAATCTGGGATGGAAGTGATTTGTAGCACTAAAGGGGGGGGGCACTCCTTTAGAGCATACATCAAGAGCTGTTAAAATCTTTTCCTGTTAGAAATTAAATGTGATGTATGCACATGTTAAGCAAGGTAGCTTTCCCAAGTACCTGTCCCATCGGGTGTGTCATAGTCATTCCCAAATACACTGAGGCACTTTCTTCTCCCAATAGCGACCTATGACAAGGATAAATCAAGTTACAGATTGTAATCCAATTCTGAGCAGTCGACAGAATTTTTAAGAGCCAACAGATGCCCACATTTGGCAATTAAAAAAATCTCATATTGAGACATAATATCAAGTGCAAAGTGCAAAAGTACACCTGTAAAAGGCTGACACTCCCCCCATATCACAGTGACATAGCAGGGATTTGTGTTCATGTACCTGGGCAACATATGGCAGCAGGTTATTGGGGATACCCTGAGGGTCTTCCCCTATGAGGCCAGAGGAATGGGCACCGATTGGGTTGAAATATCGCAACAGCACTGAATTCAAGTCCTGCTCACAAAGAATGAAAAAAATAAGTACATCTACCATTCACGTTTGGTTGTTAATGGTGCCCCTCAGCCTCCTGCTCAGTACCTTCTCCGCCATACAGTGGTCCTTTATCATTTCCTCAATAAAGAACTTAGACTTGCCATATGGGTTGGTGCAGCCACCCACAGGGTGCTGCTCATCAATCGGCAGATGCTGAGGATCACCATACACTGTGGCTGAGCTGCTGAAGACCAGATTTTGCACCTTGTGAGCCTGCATCACCTGGAGCATGCAATTGCACACACACACAAACACACGGCACATGGCACACAGGAGCTGTCAGCTGCACACTCACACACATTAGGCTCAAGCATTAATATTGATAGGCATTACAAGCATATAAAATGTTAATACAAGTACAGTTCGAATGTTTGAAAATCCAAAAAGAAAAGCTAACACAAACAGATAAACAGCCTGCAAACATCAATGCAGATTATTGTGTGAAGACAGACATGCATTTGCAAATTCAGACTTACCTCAAGCAGGTTCAAGGAGGCGGTGAGATTGACCCTGTAGTAGTGCAATGGCTTCTCCACTGATTCCCCAACAGCCTTCAGACCAGCAAAGTGAATCACAGCACTGAAAGAATGCTGGGATTCAGAGAGAACATAGATGTGACACTGAGGGTACAGTGAGAAAAATAAGGCATTACCTATTGACTAATGCGGCCCCCAATATTGTTTTCCATATTTTGTGCTTTCTGTAGGTACGTTTCAATGAATATGTATAAAATATCAGAAAATGTAAGATAATTACATAATTATGTTTTTTGTTGTGTTATTTTGTTCATTTATCTAATTTACGCTTACTGGGGTTAACAACATATTGTATACATTTATCATTTTAACTGTAGCAATAATCTCAGCAACTGTAATCGCTATAAAAATAAACCAACTTTTTTTTTTTTTAAAAAGCAGGTCCAATAAAAAATGAAAATTAAAATATTCATGAGGATAAGATCAGATAATCTTTGATTAGTACCACTCAGGGGAAATTGCACATTAAGATTATTTTACTTGTACTCTCCACTAACACATGAATAACATTTTATCACAACTAGCAAATTCTGTTTCAAAGTTAAATGACTTAGCATTGACTGAAGTAAGGTCCCCTCAAATGTAAAAATGATGTGATCCAACTGAATATATATATCAAAACTTCCTTACTGTTTGCTTTATAATTCTGACCTGTTTGAAAATTTTGTCCAAGCCGGGTTTGTCCAGAAGGTCCAGTTCATGAAATTCAATGCTGGTGTTGTGAAGCTTCTCTATCCTAATTATACTCTCTGGCACATTCCCATCTCCTCCATCCACCACAAGGTGTAACACACACACACACACACACGCACACGCACACACACACACACACACACACACACAGACACAAACACACACACACCAAATGTAAATATCATATCGGTGTAACAAACAGACTTGGAACTCTTTCTTTAATACCTTGCACAGCATTGCTGAAATTATCCACCACAATTGGCTGGTAGCCTGCTTCAATGAGTTCCACAACACAGTGACTTCCAATGTAGCCTGCTCCACCCGTAACCAGCACCTTCTCTGCCATTCTATAGACCTGCCTAGCAGAAAAATACGGTCAAGTCCTCCTTCAAAATCCTGTGCAGGTCACATTCCATATCACCTTTCCAAGTATTCCCTTCAACTGAATGACTTCAGGCTTCCTGGTGAAACAGGATGTTTGCCTATTTATGTGATTTTTTTTCTTCCTGGTGGGCTTGACAGATATATGACACACCCCTTTAATATGTACACTTGAGCCGGATATATTCTTCCAATCTAACCTAATCTAACGAAACAGTCAGAACGATGATCCAGTTTAACAGCATAATTTGTCATTCAAGAATACCTATTCAATTGAGTCTGAACTTGTTTGAACCGACTGTGAAAGTGCTGTAAAATGTTCATTGTTAAAAACTAGGTTGTAATCAATTTACAATCGTCACGACTGTCATAATGAATTGAATTCAAGTTGATATAGTACAGTACAGCATAATTCTGTTTGAGCGATTGACACCAGACCACACGAAATACATCAACTTGATGATCTAATGGGCTGATTCGAATAACTGATCAAACATTCACTTAAGATCTTTTTCATCATAAATCTGAAGCACTTAGTCAGTTTTCAAACTCACACCGTTTCAGATTGTGCCTTGAGCTTGGAGACTAAAGCTAGTTTCGGACAAACTATCAAAATGACATATTCAATTGCACCGCGGCTCTGGATAGTGAGTTATTGTAAGAAATAACATACTAAATCCTCCGGATACAGTATCAGTTGTCGTTCAGGACCAAGTCACTCCGAAGTCGGGAAAGTATGTGTGGACACGGAAGGAGCGATTATCCGTAAATTCTGTCACTTAATTACTCTGTGCTGTAGCGCTTTTTACTTCCTTATGGACGTGGACAACAATCAAGTGTCGTTGTTAGGGGGCAAACTGAACCGGTAATATTTTCAAAATAAATGTCACTAAGGGTTATTACTAGAAATCAAATTATATCCAACGTACACGAGCAGAACGCGAATGTATATTCAACATTTTAACTGAATACCTCACATCACTCTGTGATCAGAAGCACTGTTATTCTACTAACTATAATAATTATAATGTTTGCAAGCCTTATTTTGAAAGCAAAAAGAAAGCACTGTATCTCATCACTAGCCGGCTCACTTCTTGAATGCCGATGTCCGTGTCACGTGGGTCGCCCGCTGACGGCGACCGAGCCCTACCAAGAAATAAAGCCCCGCCTCTGACCAGTCATACAGAGGTGATTGTGAGTGAGTCGTGTGTGTGTGCAGTCAGAAACGTAGGCCTAATGGACGCAGAGGAAAAGTGCCACGTTTTAGACAGCATCCAGTGCTTGTGTGGACAGAAGCCAGCGGGCGAACCTCATTCACTCTCCGGGGAAAAATAGAGAATAAATAAATATATACATATGCGTATATGAACATATATACATACACACCTGATTTACGCTCTGGTTGTTTCTGGTACAAGGTGTTCCTTTGTCGATTAAGGTCTTGAGGAATGATAATGTATACTTTATTAATCCCTCGTGGGGAAGCATTTAAACCCTCATGGATGAACCATGAGCAGTTGGCATGCCATCTACCAGCACCAGGGGAGCAGTGTCTTGCTTAACAACACTTTGACACACGAGGAGGAGCAGGGAGTCGAACGAGAAAGGTCTAGTTCCAAAGACTTTCGCTCTACCTCCTGCACCACACCGCCACTGTAAGCGCCCCCCAGTGACCCAGAGATTAAGAGTGTTATGCTCTACCGACTGAGCACACTCACCTTCGTCTCCCATATCTTTCCTCATCCTGCCACATCGGTGGCCCTGTATCTAATGTGTCGGACACAGAAGAAGTTTTTTGACTCTACTTCAGCCGCTTCACCCGAGCTGCGACAGCCAGCTGGTCACACGGCAGCTGTGAGGCTTCTGGAATTCTGGATGAGAGACCTGGCCTCTGACCCTGGACCAGATTCCAACATGTTGGAGCACTATTTCACCTGTGTGGAATTTTCGAGGATGACTCCAGATAGTTTTTGGTTGTTGTAGCATTGGACCAGCAGTCCACACGGTGCGCCATGCAGCTGTTGCACGATCCGGCACAACACGGTAGATACATCGCCCTCAAATGACTCCTGGGTACAGTCTGTCTGCTGCTGAGAGGGCAGATAGACTGTTTTCCCTGTCTGGTTTGGGCGACAGGATGGCCGTGGACCTCATGGACACCATGCTGTCACTGCTAGGATCAGACAAAGGTGGTTTTTCTGTGCCAGCTCCCACCTATGGTGCATGCGACTTGGGCTATCACCCGGCATCTGACCACCGGTGACTGCAAAGGTCTGGCGGAGGAGGGCCGATCGGGTCCTGCTGGCTACCAGACAGTTCATCATCCAGAGTGTGGTGTAGGAGCCCCTGCAGACGACGCCTGGAGATGTGGATCTGGCCAGGGTGACTGCAGTGACCCCCAGGAGACGATGCAGGACCGGCCTCCAGTTTTTTCATCCTGCGTTTCAGCGGGAAGGTGCAGTGCTGTGTCCTGCTGTTTTTAGTTGAGGCGCCAGGAAACTCCAAGGACAGCACTTGAGTACCAGCTGTGGACACTGGTGAACCCAGTGAGCTGCTCTTCAATAAGGACTCAACATCAGGAAGATGTTTTTTTGGTGTACTCTGGCTCGCCAATAGCCTGCTTCCTCCGTCTGGAGCAGACACGCATGCCAAAAGAGGCGGCCCGCAACTGAGCGCAGCTCATGGTTCCTCCATTGTGACATTTGGCATAAAGTCAGGTTCTGTTTGTTTCCACTTGTGCCATTTTGAGTGGGTGAGCTCCTCAACCTTGTCTGGCTGGTTATCCTTTTTTGCTCGACGACGCTCGGGTTTCAGGCCCCATTCACCACTGTTTTCCACAGTACTTCGTACCTTCAGAGCTCATGTCAGCTCATTTTGTTCTCGTGCGACATGATGCTCACCACTCGCCCATCCAACCCCCATAAGATGTCCCGTTTCAGGTTCTTGAGACAGGTCTTAAGGGTTTTGTGCTGGATATGGATGGGCATAGAGAGTGGATCATGCTTGACAGACGTAAACCGGCGCACAGGGTGGGCAATGAAGTTGTGTTTCTGGCCCAGGTTCCCCGTCGGGGTGGCCCTCCTTCTATGATCCCGTCAGTGCCACCACAATTTCAGTGTTCTGTTTTCTTCTGCTGTTACGGCTGGGACACAACGCAGTGAGAGACTAATTTGTTTCCAGGAATCTCTTCTGGGTGTTGGTTGGGTGGACACTAGGGGCAGTGCCTCTCACCCTTATAGGACTGTGAGCCTGTGGGGTGAAAAATCATAGAATACCCAAAAAGTAACTGATGATTAAAAAAACATTACTTGGAGAAGGATTTGCATTGGTCAAAATGAACCCTAATTCAACATGCTGAAACAGCAAAATCCTGCTTTTCATACAAACATCAGTGATAATGATCTAGTATCTATAAGTCATTTTACCAGGACGACACTTCCCAGTAATGCGTGCACATATTGCAAAAGCCAAACTTCAAATTAGTGCATACATGTACCTTTAAATATTCTGTGCATAGATTAGTGAGTGGCAGTTTGTTCCATCGAGACCAAAGAATTATGGTGACCAATTATGACATCTGGCCATTAAAATATCTAGTAAACTATCTGGAAAGTACTCTGATAAGGAGATTTCAAATCAACCATCCCAGCACCTTCAATTCAGTCACAACTGAGGAAAAATTCCTGTCCTGCCAGTCGAAAAATACAAAGAGGGCTCAGCCTAAGTGAACGTGTGTATGCAGAGTAATCGAGGTTCTCTGTGTGGCTCAGATGAATGGGCCAACATCTTTGCCGGTTCAGAGAGGCAACCAGCCACGACAATAAAGATTAAACCTGAGAGGGACCGGACCCTGGTTCCATTTTTGTTTTGCTAACAAATGTTTTAATGCAATAATTGCATGAGTAGGATGCAGCAAAACAATTGGCCTCGGAGACCTGTGAAGCTACACAGGGAATCACATTGTCTTCAGCTTCAAAATGCCTTCCCCGCTCTCTTTCTATCGTACATGAACTTTAAAAAGAGTATACACTGTTTTCCTCAAATTTAGATATAATATGGCTTGTTGGAAAATCTTTTTCTTCCTCTCATCATTATCATCAAAATAGTGAAACATTGTCTTTCTGCCGCTGATACTCTGTCTTACACACAGGGCCCACTTGTGTCCCCTGTTACACATAACACCCTGGTTGAAACATTTGCTTCTGCACAACTCACAGTGTTAAAAAAGGGGTGAATGCACAAGTCCCATACTGTAAACATCGATGACAACAACAACTATTAAGAAAACAAGTACAATTCAATCGAAAAGTAAATTCCTGCAGTTTTCGTAGCTATTCATCTGAACTCCAGGAGTAATAAAAGGCTGCACTGAGGTTTCCTTTGTAACAAGGCAGTGATGAGGGAGATCTTGCGTCTAGACAATACCTGCCACTCATCTGTGTCAGTTTGGAAGGCGAGACCGGATGGTGCTGTCAGAAAAATATCATGCCAACTCGGGAAAGGTGTTTTCAATTTAGGAGCATAACGGCTGTCGGACATAGGTTGTCCTCCAGCCTTTGGTTCATTTTTTTGAGCATCTCAACACAAAATAGCAAACGCAGTGTGTACATTTCTTGTGTTTTTTTGTTCAATAACACTGAAGTTGTTTTTTTGTCCTGAAGGGCATTCATCTCTGTCATCTGATAAACCCCGTGTACATTGAGTTTTGTAATTTCATCTAATAAAAGATCACTTTTACTTATCCTAAAACCACTTAATTCTAACCAGCATTGAAATTAGACAGTGACCCATGAAAACATACAGTACAATGATTCCATGAGGAAAAAAACAGATGGTGATAGACTGAGCGAGTGAGTGTGACCATGCGTAGGGTCTCTGTCTGATTCTCTTCATCCCTCCACCTGAGTGCCAGTTAATCTTCTCCTCATCCCCTTACTCCCGGCTGGATATACTGGCTCCTTCTGAATGGCTAGTTGCATTAATGCTGAGGAACATTCCCACTGTTCTCTGTTAGTCAAAGATGATTAGAGATTACAGCTTACAGCAAAAACATAACCTACCATCTTATCCGAAAATTACTTTCAAACCAAGTGTCTATCCATCTTCTCTTCATTACTTTGTCTTCTTATCCCAATTCTTCCTTTTCAATGTCATCAACTTTCACTTGCTACTACATTTTACCCCCTTTGACAGCTGGATGATAAGACAGATGAATAGGAAGATGGGGAGGCAAAGGGGGGGGGGGGCTTCGCCTCCAGAGAGGAGCCAGAATGATGTCACAGGGTCATTTGTCCTACTGGTGTGGAGGCTTCTCTTCCTCTGCTAATTACCTTGTACAAACTCAAATCTGATATGGCGGATATGAGGGCCAAACACAATTATTGTGGGCTAACAAAGAGATTCAGGGAATGAATGGGACTGTAAGTAAGATACAATGGATGGCACACATGGCCATACATACACATGCACAAGGGCGCATGCACAACACACACACACACACACACACACACACACACACACACACACACACACACACACACACACACACACACACACACACAAAAAACACAACAACACAACACCAACCCCAAGCA
>CAAKHD010004551.1:17570-29192 GCA_901007705.1 Fistularia tabacaria
ACACACACACACACACACACACACACACACACACACACACACAGACTCACACACACAACACAACACAACACAACACACATGCAGCATCCATATATGCACACACACACTCGTGTACTTCCCCACCAACACATAAACACAACCACTTGTCTTGCTCCTCCATTTTCTCAGATAGCCTAATATTATTACTGAGGTAATTATCCTCATTAGGGCCTGCAATTGTAGCAGAGCCCAGTGCTTGCTGTTCAAACCCCACCCTAACCTTTCATTCTTTCACCTCTCCCTTTGTGCCCTCAAATCTCATTTTGAGACTTGTAAAAAAAAATCCATCCCTGTCCATGGCATTGTTCTAAAAAAGAAAGATCACTGTGAAGATCTGAGCATCCTGCATGATGTAACGGGGGTTGGTGGAGTTGCTGGTTAATATTGCCCCACCAGTACCGTATTTAGGAAAAAAGTTCACATTTTTAATCTAAACAGGTGTCACTTTTCCTTATTTTTTATCTAAAACGGTTTGTACTGAAACACAAGGTGGCACTGTTTAGTAGAGAAACCCTTCCGCTTCTCTACAGAACCCTGTAAATTCACCCTGTTGGTTCTTCCAATGCCTCGCTCACATTCGTTATTTTTTGCTCCCCTTGAAATCGACTTCCGACATTGTTTGGGCAGCTTCTTCCAAGCAGAGTGAAGCTGCTTTGTATTTATTTATTTATTCATTAATTTACACATAATTTATTTATTCTTTTAAAATTTCGATTCAATCGCTATGGAAATAAATCCCTTCATGCTCTTTAAAATTTACACCACGCCAATTTACATATAAATCATGGGATCAACAACTGAGATGGATTTATACGGCGCCTGTTTCCGCTCAAAAGGAGTTTTTATTTTAATTTTATTTTTATTGGTGCTGACAGTGGGTAACCCTCAGCACCGCTAAGCCGTGTGTCGGGTGCTAAATGTCACGCGTGACCTTTTTTTATTGCCTGATATAGCCTTTTATACCCTTCTCCTTTTTTTTCTTTCTCTCTTTTTTTTTCTTGGAAGCTCTCGTTAAAAAAGCTGGGTTGTTAATGCTGCTGACCAGATGGGCTCCTTGTCCCCACAGCTCCGTCCGTGGGTGAGGGCGTTTAACGCGCTGCACTGGTCTGTGGATAACAGGTGAGAAGGCTGCTTGTTGTCACCCAATCGGAGCGCAGCAGATGTCTGGACTCTGCCTGTAAACCTTTATTTGGCATTTGGGGTCGTATGGGAGTTGGCTTGATAATTACAGCAGTTCAGAGTGAAAAGCTGGTTAATGGGAATCTATCTCTCTCACTCTCTTATCCGCTAACTAATGTCTGCAAACATTTCAAATGATGCTGAAATATGTTTGTTTTTTTTATCCAATTATTTAGACAGAAAACTGCGTGGCTATTACATTTCCCGCATGGAATTCAGGCATTCATTTTCCACAAATGTCCCCCTGTATCTCATGTGACAAAATGATTACTGCATTAGCTGGGCAAACAGTGAACATTCCTTTTCCCTTCCTTTCCAGTGCAGGGCATCTTAATTTACTACAAATTTGGTATCATGGCAACAGCAACGGTAAGGCAAGGCCTGACAGTGGTCTTTTAAAGCTTTGAATCAATCTGCTTTAATTGCTGACCTGGGTCTGGCCTATTCGTATGGATTAGCTTGGTTGGAGCACCTGTCCCTGTTCTGTCAACAGTGGATCAGGTTTCTGGCTACACATTCACCTGGCCAGCACGACTCCCTGTGGCAGTTTTTTGGTTTGTTTTTTTCATGGTGCTGTCCACACAGTGTTCAGTCTGCAATACAGCAGATGAGTTGCATCAAAATAGGTGTAAATGTTTTTAAAAGTGAATTAAAAACAAAACAAAACTATGAACCCAATATGTATAATAGAAATGACTGAGTGACAGTCCTTTTTCTTTTATATATACATGCCATGATGTATGATAGAAAACTGAGAATTTTAAAAATATTGGTACATATGTGTATCTGCCAATTTCTAGTGTCTGTCAAAACATTTATAAATAATAAGCTTTGTTTTTTTCTGGAGGATTCACTTGTTACTTGTATGATGTTCTTGATGGGTGTATGTTGATCCTTTTGAAATTGTCGATAACCAATTGAATTGAATCAGTAATGCCTTTTGAGAGCACATCAGTTCTTGATTTGATCATTATTTGTATCAATAATTTGGAAGCAAGCTCTTGTTGATCAATCAAATCTTTAAAAAGCATTGAGCTGCAGGAAATCAATGAATCCCATTTCAAGAAAAATACATTTTTCACATAAGGCATTATTAGTTAAATAAGCAAACAAATAAACGCATTATGGGGTGTGCTGCCTCGCCTGCAGGTTGGCTGACACCGTTAGAGCCATGTATCTTGTGTTTTGCCAAATCACAATTGATCTCATTCTGAAAATAAAGCTCAAATAATAACTGGGAGAAATAAAGGCCGAAACTCTTTTGGGTAGTGCTCCTGTGTGATGAGATTTGAAAACAATTTTAGCCTTCAAAAATTTCCCTTTGATATCTAATCACATCTTCTGTATTATACATATTCATCGAGTGTCCTGTGTTATTTAGAGTAGAACTGGGACATTCTAAGCAGCCGACAGGAGATCAGCTTTATGATATGAACATTTTACTCTGATTATCAAGAGGGATATCTCTTCAGGGTTTTTTGTGGTGCGGTATTGGAAAAATCCTATTACGTTTAATTCATAATCAAACATTTGAGGATGCTGATGATTTCGAGGAACACAACCAGCTTCATCATGCACTCATGTGTAACCATAAACTGAAATTTAAACAAACATCATCTCGACATTTCTCCCAGGTCAGTTAATCCCAATCAGTGGTGACGATGGAGCAGCTTGACGAATCTGATAAAAAAACGAAATTAGAATTCAAAAAATGCACTGAGACAACACGACATGTTGCTGTTCAGATTGTATGAAAATAAGCATGCAGTCAGGGATGCTGAAAGAGTTGGTTGAAGTTAATAGCTGAGGAAAACCAAAAAATGGATGGCAAGTTTGGACCTTATCTCATTCACCTTAAAGAAGTAGGTGACTGATATAATTCTGGGACTCTTCATGAAGAGAAAGTATAAAATAACTGTTTCACTGAAACCAGTCTTAGTAAAATACACTGTTAACTTTTATCTTCTTTTATGAAACTGTCATATGATATTTCAACTCAAATTAATTCTCTGAGACATGAAATGCAGTTTTGCCAAAATGCCACATGATATTTAATTTCAAATTCATTGTGTAACTGCGGCATGGTTGTGCAATGAGTAGTGCTTCTGCTTTACAGCCCAAAGGACACTGGTTCCATAATGGCAGGGGTCCTTGTGTACAGTTCTCCCCGTGTCTTCATTGGTTTCCTCCAACAGTTCAAAAGCATGCAGTAAGTCAGGGGTGGGCAAACTTTTTGACTCAGGGGCCACATTGGTTTCTAAAATTTGACAGAGGGGCCAGGCCAGGAACTGATAGATGGAGTGTTTGAGTGAAGTATTATGAATGACATAGAGAGAATATAAGTAATTGTAAAAGCCATTACATGAAATTAGTTGGCCTTTTAACAAATCATGAATATGCAAGGCTCATTGTACAAGTTGTTTTCCAAATGCATTGATTTCATAACAGGGTAGAGAAAGTCACATTCAGTTTCAGTGGGAAGAGTGTTGTTGATCTTAATTTTTTAGCAGTGCATCAAAGTCGTGTGTTGTGGCAATTGTCATGATGGATCCGAAGGTGTTGGTCTGATAACTTGGATCTGTGACCGGCTTTGTTGGTTTTCATGACGCTGAATGTCTGCTCACATATTTAGGTTGAGTCAAACATCTTCTGCACCTTATGTGCTGTCCTCTGGAAGTTTAGAAACATTGCTAATTGCTAATTTGAATGCCAACATAAAACTTCTCTTGGTTGACCCTGTTCTCGGTGCTTTTTCCGGTGGTTCCGCCTTGTCAGTTGATTTTGTCCACCAGGACAGCTGCCACCCATGGTAGACAATCAGTGCGGACCTAAAAGCTTCGCTTCCAGTCCCACTGGCTGCCAGGTTGTATTCTTTCCCTTCCTAGTTGACAGGTTGCCTTTGTCTGCTGTGGAAGACCTCCTGGAATTTACCCTGTCTGTCCCCACGCACCCTCGCCAGTCTTAGGGAGCCCTGCACTCCCTCATTGAGCTTTGCGCTTTTGCGCCGGGCTTCGGGAGCCCCGCACTCCCTCGTCAGGACTCGCACTCTCCGGCTGGACCCCGCGTTTGCTTGCCCATTTTCCCGGCTACCGTCCTTGCCTGTCTCTGATTTCCTTGCTTCATCTGCATTCTGCTATTCCGAACTTCCAGAGCCTCAGTAAAATCTTTGAACTCTTCCTCTATTGGTATGGAGTCATGGTGTTGCAATCGGTCGGTACCCCAACCATAACATTGGTACTTGACTCTTGAATTGTGGTTTGTCCGTGAAAAAAAATCTATGTGCCATGGCCAGCCGTTCTTGCGTTGATTGCTCGCAAGTATAGTTAAAGATGATATTGTATTCTTTGAAAAACGCAAATATTTCAGGGAAAAGGTAAAATAGTTGAGGTTTAATTATAATAAAATTTCAGGTTCGGCTGCCCGGATAAAAACACCTGACGGGCTGTATATGGGCCGTGGGCCATAGTTTGCCCTCCCTACTCAGTAGGTGAATTGGAGACTCCAAACTGCCCCGAGGGAATAGTTGAAAGTCTATATTCTGTATGTTTTGCACTGTGACAAACTGGCAACTAGTTCAGGGTGAACCCCACATCTCACCTAATGAGAGCTGGAATAGGCTAAAGCCCCCCCTCTAGACAAAAGAGATTATGATATACGGTGTGGCTAGAGATCACCTGGTGACCAAGTCATGATTATACTGATATTGCTGCTATCCATTTGCTACTTTCAAATTTTTAGAGATGATTAACCATGTAACATTACTGTTAGTGCAAACCTCGTGTTTTTTTATGAGACAGGAGGCCACCCATTTGGTTTAAGTGTGCTGAGTATGAGGGACTTGCTTATTTTCTCAATAACACAATGTACCTTTGCCATTATAAAAACACATCTATCTACTCCAGCTGGCGCCCCCCCCCCCCGACATATCATCCTCTACTTGTTGTGTAGCCATTCTGCTGCTCAATATTCACTGTCACTTCCATTATCCCTCTGATAATGAAACAATTAGGCAGTGACTGTGTTTCTAACCACAAAGATGGATGGGCTATGTGATAGACTCAGGCAGTTGGTTGGAGGGCTTTGTCCTGGATCTGTCTTGTGCTCCATGCGACCCCCCACCGATGCCTGCAACCAACCCCCAGAGCCACCCCAGTCACCCACACCAGCTGCCTCTGACCCCTCATCATAGCCTTTCCTCTGCCTGCCATGTGTTTGGAGTCAAAGGGTTCCCACTTATCTCTCATCAGAATGAAATCCCACCATCTCCTGCCTTACGCGCAAAATTGCAATCAATTGCTGAGCAGACAGAGATGGATTGGGATGTCCAAGACCCTGTACCTTTCATGGGAAGCCCCTGCCATCCAAAGGGCTGCTGTCACTGACAAATAAAAGAGATGACTTTAAAAGAAGCGAGGAGGTCAAGTCTGGAAGGAAGTTATCACAAATCCATGTATGGAAATGATTTTCCTTTTAGGAACAACACTGACAATGAACAGCATGTGCTATAGAAGGACGTGTTGCAGAGAAATGTCTGCTTTGATGCTAAAGATGCTAAATTTAGAATTCACCTTAAAACACAGAGCCATTCATATGACACTCTATAACTGAGCATGCGTATGTTTGCAAGAGGATTATATTTTCATATATAGCTGGGACAAATGAAATATAGGAATGTGTATTCAGCTACATCTTTAAAGAAAACGTTCCTGTTAAAGGATTGATTGAGGGTCCAGGGAATCTGTCATGACATCAAATGATATTTTACCACAAAAGCCTCTTATTTTTCTCCTTTTGGTGCTTTTGGTGCTTTACTATTTCAGAATAATCTTCAAAAGTCAGTTAAGACCAACTGGCGTTAAAAGGCCAATGTTAAATGAATATGCTAAGGAAAACCACAAGCTCCAAGCAATGTTACCTGGCTAACCAGATGTGCCATAAAAGTTGCATTGTTGTAAATGTTGCGGGTATTTTAATGAAGGGCAACAGGAGCTGGAGTTATAAAGTTTTTACATTGTAGTATAAAATAATAATGCTGCTTAAGGCATTTGAGTATTCAGTTTTTTAATGTAATTGATTCACAAATTAACTGCGAAATGATGTATTGCACTATTAGTATACCATAGAGCTCAACACAGAATGGCTTGTTTTCAACAGAGCAATTTAAGCTTTCACTCCCCACGTTTGACTATATTTATATTTCAGAAGCTGTCTTACTCTCATGGTCTGCCTGTTGTTCTTTGCTCTTTCATAATAATACAATCTTGACATTCTGCCTCTCATAATCATAAGCATTTGAAGGGCTGCTGTCTGGCGCATCCTTGTTTACTTCACAACAGACCGGGTGATTGCAAAATTCACATGAACACTGACAACAAATATCATCGAGACATACAAAAGTCTACATCATGGCATAACACGATGATTGGGGTAAAAGCTCTTAATCTGTATTCACCGCCAAAAGCTGAAGAAGGATTATTCACATGTAGATGTGTCCTTCAGGAAATGCTTTGGCTAGACAATTTTCATTTAGATAAGGTGTATACACAAGTAAAAAAAAGGACATTGGGTTCTTCATTTGATTAACTAATCATAGTCTTTGTAATTCAACTTGGAGACCCTGAAGGACAGTGCTGGGCTGTGGTCCTTGATTAGCCTATGCATGATTGCTGCTACTATGGCACAAATCAGTTCAAGTAACTCAACTCCATACAGTTGCTGTGATTAAACAGATTATGAAACGGATTAAGATGTTGAGAGTTTCTGTCTTTTTAATCCCTTTTCCCCCTCATCTAAACACAGACACAGAACTGCCCCTGATCAGAATACCACAAGAAAAGCATTGGGTGCTGATTTGAGTCTTTAAAGTGAGGAAAGGGGCTTTTTGTGATCAACTTGCATTTATAGGTACATTGTGAGGCTCGCTGATTGTTTCTGGCCCCGGGAATTCATTACATAAACACACACAGACACAGACATACAACCAAAGAAAGATATCATGTACTGAGTACAAACTCATCGAAAAATGAGGCAAATAATGAGCAAAGCAGGGAAACACAAGATTTATAGCATGTTGACAAACCAAACTAAACACTCTTCAGCCTAACGACTAAAGCCTAGAAAGTACCTTAACCCTCTTCCCACTTCTCTGCAGGCTCTCTCAGGCACTGCAGTGATGTGTGTGTGTGTGTGTGTGTGTGTGTGTGTGTGTGTGTGTATGTGTGTGTGTGTGTGTGTGTGTATGTATGTGCGTGTGTGTGTTTGTGTATCATCAGACGGCTGAATAGAAACTCTAAGGCCCCTCTCCATGACTGATCTCTTTTGATAGAGCTCATTATGCAAACTGCTCCCAACTCCTGCTGCATAATTAGTGCTTAATTAATTTGAGTGAAATCTTTCATCTGACTGTGTCCAGCCATCTCCTTCCTTCCATTTACAACACAATATTAATTTCAGAGGGGGGAATGGTAGCTGGGTTGATGAAAAGGCTGATATAATTTATCATATACTGTATCTTTTCCCTTCATTTTTGAAGGAATAATAAGTGTGATGAGCAGAGTCTGATTAACCCTATTATGATCCCTAATTAGGGTGATCATTTAATAATCAAGGAAGCAGCACAATTATATGGGAAAGCAAATGCGCCATCTAATGAAGAGTGTGCAAATTCTAGGAATTCTTTGTTTGTAAAATGTCGCATTCCAAACTCAAATGTCAAAAGGAAGGCCTTTTCTTTGTGAATATTAGAATTAGGATGTACTTCAACCCCAATTTTTTTTGTTAAGCCATCTTTTCTTCTTATCAAATTTTCATAAATTTTTCTTTGTATGACAAGCACAAAAAGAGAGGAGAGATAAATAGAAGAAAAGATTAAGAGTGAGCATAATTAAAAAAACAACAAAACACTTGCACAATTCCCTTTTTTGAAGGAATGGTTCAAGTGATTCTCTCTTAATTCTTGAGTTGATGGGGCAAAGCAATACCTGACTTGTCTGAAATACGACACGGCTGCAGAAGGGGTAGCTGACAGTTCAGGACCATGGACAGCAACTACAACGCCGCAGAGGGACCAAACACAGATGTACTTTACAAATATTACAGAGCGGATTCATCAGACAACAGGGCAGTTATGTAATTTGCAGAGATTTTAACATGAGCGCAATGCATCTTTTGCTAAATGGGTAAGATAAGCTAATAGCGTAAGGCTATGAGAAAAATTGGTCCAGTATATCTCTGTAAGCCAATACATAAAGGATATGGCCCATTAGATCTGCCAGAGTCCATCTCTCATGTTCCTTGATGATAGCTGCTGTCCAAACTTTCCTCAAGATAATGGTGACCCTCGTATTTGGACACTGTGCTGGTTGGGTCTGGTGTCATTTTTCTTTATTAAGTCATTAACGATATCATTAGAATCTTCTGAGACCAAACGGGCAACAGAAGATGGATGGCTTTTTTGTTGTGGTTGTCTACTTTGTAAGCAGTGAATCTGTTCTTCACTAAATATCTGTCTATAAGAGCTTTTATATGCTGGACTCGCTAAATATGGGTTGTGCGCCTCTTCAGCTTCTTTGTATCTGTGCAGCTTGCGTGCCCGTTCATGTGTCTGTACATGAATGTGCCTCAATTTACTGCTCTTCACCCCCATAGTGCAGCTGTGCCTCAGAGAACTCTTGTGGAGTAATTGAATGAGCTGGGGCAGGGGGAAACCTGTGGCAGTAAATGTGGCGCATGCTGGCCTTATTATCTGTAATACGCTGGCCGTTCTGCCTGCGCTTTCTCGTCCACTCATGAATACTGAAATGAATGTGATGGACGTCAGAGGTGAACGCAGAGGGGAGAAACAGGCCAGAGCTGTTTTAATCAGCTCCCAGATAGACCAATCACTTTATCCACCTCCATAGCTCAGAGGTGAATTAGTGTTTAACATTCCAGGGCATGCTTTCTGACAGGGGACTCCACCCCAAACAACCAATGGACTGTGGAGATTATTGAGAGACACTCTGATGTTTCTGATGAGTACATTAGAGCTAAACACGCCCCTGGGACTCCAACAACTGATATGCCTGATATGCAGGGAGAATCTTTTTAATAAGAGTGTCTCTATGAGGAAATTTAAATCTTGCATGCAGCTATGAGATACAGAAAAAATACTCAGTACCTTGCCAAAGGAACATGCTAATGGATGGCGTCACAGTTTACAAAATCACAAAAGACCCCTGCTTTTCCTCATAAGGTCATCAGCATCGTTGTAAACACTACAAATGACATCAGGGACATTTTGTGTCAATGACGAGGTCCATTAGCCTTATAAACTCAAAACCATGCTACTTTACAGGGCTATTCACAGTAACCTGGTCTCACAGACAACCTTCTGAAGTACATAATAAAGTCTAGACAGTGACCTCTACGGTGCTGTCATGAACAAACTGGCAATATTCCCCGTCAATCTTCCAGACATTATAGTCTGACTTCATTTTTTTTAAGCTTCCAAACCTCATTACCTTTTTTGGTCTTTACGGTTACAGGTTAACTGCTTTTTTATGACATGCTGACTTTCCTGTGATTGCCAAGAGATAAGCAAGTTCTTGACCATACCAATGTGTGACCTAAAAGGCTGTCCATGGTTAGCTGCCCGCAAAGTGTGGCTAACATTATGCCATAAACAGCAATTGACTGAGTGGCTGACTGACAAAATAATATTAAATATTGTTGATATATGTCACTTTGGATAATATCACCTGCTCATTCAAAATATAAAACTCTGACTAACAATAACAAAAACACATATCTGAGGCATGAAATACTAAGCAAAATCTACTTTACTCTCTAAATGCTGATGAAAGGATTCTTTCAAGCATACACACCTCCCCTGTGATTAAATCACTGCTGTCAGGGCCTTATGGTTTTCAAAGGAACAATTAATCTGTACTTTGTTCTAAAATGAGGAAAAGACGTTCTCAGAAACAAATTTTGTTCAGCAAACCCCCCCTAGAGAAAAGTTAATAGCCTTTGCACAATGTGATCCGGGGGTGCTGATGTTTTTAACCAAAAAAAGAACTCTGTATTTATGAACAAAGGGAAAATTGAACAAAAAAATGGATGAGAGGAAGTGGATTCAGGTATGAGTTTAAAGCTGTTTTCCTCTGTAGATGTAGTGTATTATCTAATTAATCCAAACGGAACTATGTTTAAAAAAAATGCTCCGTCTTAAATTTTGGCAATGTTGTTCCACCATCATTGTTCTGTTGTTGCTGCCCACTCAAGCTCAAGTCAGCGACAGAGGCTCAGACTGGGGCTTTGCCATGCCCACAGGCTGCCTGATTAAATCCGGGTCCCTCGCTACCTCTCTCCGCTGAGCTGAAAAGAAACAGAAAGAATGGAGCCTCAGCAGATCTGTTACAATAATCGATGGACGATGCACCAAAGGTGGCAGTGTAGCCAGTGCCGTACAGAGTCACTGCCTATCACTTTCAGATTGGCCTGGAGGTCACACACTCATCTGGGAAGTCTTCTATGACAGAAGGGGGATCATTGTGAGATCAGAGAGCTCTCAGGTAGCCGTGGAAAATGTTTGACCGGAACTGAGAGTGGGTGCCTGCGGGGACATTTGGGTGTAAGGTCTTCGTAGATCTCCCTCGTCTTTAGAGGAAGAAATGCCTTTGTTGTCACATAAAGTTATACATACAGCACAACATGAGCGAAATTTTGGCCACTTCTCATGGACACACCATGAGAGGGAGGTAGCTAGGGAACAGTTAAGGGTTCAGCATCTTGCTCAACAACACTTCGACAGGAGAGGTGGAGCCGGGACTCGAACCAGGAGTGTTCGGATCCAAGGACGACCGCTCTAACCCCGTGCGCCACAAAGTGCGAAAAGTTTTCACAAAATGAAAACCAAGACAAAAAACAAACCAAATGTATATTTATCTAAAATGTCAATAATTCAATTGCCAGCGCGGGACAAGGCAGAAAAAGAAAACGGCAACACGTTGAATCCAGTGGCAGGAGATAAGGTTGAGCAGGATGGAGTCGCCGCCCGCATGAATGTGGCTGCAGCTGTATGCTAATCAGGCGCCAATGCCTCCAGTCCGCGCCGGCCAGCACGCGCCACTGATCAAACACGCGCATGCGCCCCTGCTCGCTATGGTCCACGCGTATGACAGCAATTAGCACGCCGGGTGGGGCGAAGTCGTAAAAATGACATTAAAGAACGTGCGGCGAAATGGACGTAAAGTCTGAGGCCCCGGACTCACTTTAACTGGCAGCCATTTTTCATACGAAAATGTTTAAATGATACCCCCCCCCCCCCCCCCCCCCCCCACAAAAAAAAAAAACAACAAAAAAAAAAAAGGGGGGGAAGGTATTGAGTCCCTGACTCTACCCGTTTAGCTTTTTTTATCGACC
>CAAKHD010004551.1:36843-47986 GCA_901007705.1 Fistularia tabacaria
TTTATAATACCCCACTTATATGTGGGAACTCCCCCCCCCCCCCCCACATACACACACACTTCAAACTAAAAAATGTTGCAGTAACAATTGGGTGTGTAAGGTTCTTCAATAAAAGAGTAAAGGCTACATTTGAGTGGGTGGGGAGGGGCTGGAGAGCTCAGTTGGAGGATTTACTTATAGCACTGGCTGATCTGCGCAGTTTTCCAGACACTCGGCTCTTTGTGGCACGGGGCATAGTTGGGGAAACCTGGTCAACAGGGTCCATCGCTGCTGCAGAAGTAGTGGAGGCATCAGTGTTTGTGCTGCCAGTGAAGGAACCTGCGAGTGAAACGGAGGGAGTTTGGAGACAGAAGAAAGGTCAACAGAGGGCAAAAATAGTTGGTCAGACATGGAAGCCGTCAATTGGACTTTGATTGGGTGATAAATCCTGGCATGCGATGTCATGCATATATCACCATCCCCCTGCTAGGCCATCAATTCGAAGGATATCTATTGACATGAACAAAATGCCAGATGAGCACTGAAAAACAGGTGTTAGGATTTGGGACTCTTGCTGCCATGAAGTCAGTAGGATAAATGCAAGAAGGCAAGCATTTCTGAGACCACATGCGTTTTTGCGTGCTGCAGAAAAAACAGAGCCCCCCCACTTTAAAAGAATAAAATACAGGAAAAGCCTACATGATATAAAAAAAGAAATAACCTTGTAGCTGCAGGCAAAACGGACAAAAAAAATCTGCCTGGAAAAAAAGGGTGTGTTGATTACAAACAAAATTACACACTATCTGCTTGTTGTGGACATGTGGCAGCGTCCCATGGTCAAATGGTCTTCCCATGGAAACTGCACATCAGTTATTATTGGGAGAGTAATAAGATGAGAGGTTGGCAAAAAATGCCACCAAGAACAAACAGGTATTGTGAGCATAACCTCGACTTCCCAAGTGGCCCCTTTGCTAACGAAAACTGTGAGTCCGCTGCCAGCCTCTGCCCTGTGAGTGAGGTTTAAACAACTGTTCTGCTTTGTGGAGACAGCATCTGGTTGCCTATTTTCTTTCCTATCCTTTTATTTCCCCACATTTTTCAGGGGTATCTCAAGTTGCAGTAGCAAAAAGGAGTGGCAGATGGCTGGGGTAACAGACACTCGCCAGCACTGTGGATACTGGCGGCATCCAGGGTCTCTGCTTACAGAGAGAGAAGGCCAGGCTATTGATAAAACATTGTTTTCTCCTGAAAGGCGATGTGAATGATCCATACACCTTGTTTCATACCTGAGAAAGAATATAAAGTGGGCACAGCTGAAATCTGCCTGAAAAGAGCAAATATTGCATTCTTGTAGTCTTCTGCTAATACCAACAATAAAGTCTTCATAAGGCAATAAAGGCTTCATATACATAACTAGTATGGCATTTACTGTGATGATGGATGGGAGGAAGGTCATGTCATTAAAAATATTATACACAGGCTATAGTGTGGTAAAGTTCACCACCCACTCTGCAGGATTTCCTATCTGTTTAGCAGCCATTAAAATATACTGCACTACACAGTCTTCACTACCAATATGGCGCTTAATGACTGTGGTTGCATTCGTGTCGAGACGATGTTCTATGTTGAATGGCCTTATGTAAGAATACATTTTAATAGCAAGTTCCAGAGTGGAAAAAAAGACCAGAAACAAAAGAGCAACAGACTAATGTCTCATCATTATCACGCCACATTTCTGTTTTTATCTAGAGCCAAACTCCCTTCAGCCAACTTAATTTCAGATGGACAGAAGACGGGAGGGAACGTACGGAGGGGGAGGGGGTGTAAACAAAGAGTCTTTAAGTGGCCCAGCTATTACATTGGTACCCTGTGTAGCTGTTCAAACAGGGCTTAGATGACAAAGACGTCTTCCAGTGCGGCAGGTGTTAGTCTCAGAATCTGCCCCAGGCAAACAGGCACACTCCAGCAAGAGGAAATGAGAGGGGGGTCGGGGGGATCGTGGAGGGAAATAGACAGAAAAGAGAAAAGTGTTTGCTGAGGGAAGAGATAAAGGCACGCCACATGCAGAAGCGAGGGCCAGAAGTGTAGCCATATTGTTCATGCTGCTACTTAGTCAGATGCTAATTGTCCCCATCATGCATCACTCTCAATTACCAGCCTGGCCTTAACAGTAGGATACCTGAGAAAGAAACAGCCTGGTTTTCCTGGTCCCCTTTCCCTTTGTCAGAGCACTCAGTAAATAAAGATTGGTTAGGATTGGATGAATAACAGAGGGGTGAAGGAAAATCAGCTCGGATGAGTGAATGCGCAAAGGGCAGGGAGGCCACGGGACGGAAACAGGCTTCCGGTCTGTCTCGGGGCTTACCTTCATCATATACAGTATTTGGACCTTTAAGATATATTTAATCTAAATAGGAAAAACAGAGTAAAGCATCATGTGAGAGAGGAGTGGACACACACCATATCACACTGCAGCACAACACGATGGTCATGCTGACAAACCCTTGACGGGGGCAGTGAAAGGATCATCAGACAACGTGTGTGGTGTGGAATGTCCAGTTTAGCAGCCAGTTGATGAGGAGTTATCAACAAGTGCCATTTTCCCCCACACACATCCCCCAAAAGGCCATGATGACTGACAGTACCTGATTAAAAGAGGCCTACTTATAGTTGAAAAGTTAGGCAATATTGGAATCCAAACTAAGAATGGGGTGATTCCCATTACAACAGCAGCCTGAGAAACATTTTTTAAAACAGTGTTACACCTTAAAAGGGTTTGGTTAGTGAATGAGATGTGGTAATGTCCGGGCAACAAAGCTGATATTATTTACCGGAGAGGAACCATGGTAAATGCAGTTTGTTACAGTGAAAAGTTGAGAGGAGAAATGAAAGAAACAATAAAAACAGCTTTAAGACAGAGGATACAGCCTTGAGTCCTGAAGACAGATGGACAAGCTCATGCAAGCTATGCTGATCTGAGGTTGCAGGGAGAGACTGAGGAAACATTAGGGATATGGAGGATGAAGTTAAAGACAAAACAAGAATAAACAAGAATAGGGAAAAAAGAATAGAAGAAAAGCGGCCAAACAGGGCCTGCATGCCCAGTGACAAAAAAGAAGGTGCTGCGGTGACTGACTGTGTTCAACATTTTAGTGCAAAACCAAGCACATTCTCAGGTAGCTGATGGGGTTTGAGTTCGGGGCAACCTAAACAAGCAAACAGATGTTAATGGGTAGCTGGACATCATGCCTAGTGTGGAGAAAGCAAGCAGTCTTACAATCCAGTTTGGCCCAGGGGTACTCCAAGTCCCAAACCATCCCCGGCCAACGCCTGCACGCTGTTATGGAGCATGGATGACATGTTAGTGCCAGCAAAGGGCGGTAGAGCAGGATGGATGGCACTCGCGTATGGACATACACGCCCTATGAGGGCCAGTGGTAGATTTCAGAGGGATGAAAATAAAAAGCAAAAATTGCAGCAATGCTTTATGAGACATGGGATGTTTCAGGAAAGAGATTACTGTGATAAATTATATTCACAAACCTATCATGCTAAAGATGTGGCAGAAAATTCTTATAAATTCATCAAAGATCACAAATTGTAGATGAAAACAGACAAAATCACATCAGCAGTTTGATATTTGACAGCAAAGCCAAAAAATGATAAAACAAAATTATAATAGAACTGATTAAGCAGCAATTATCAAAATGCTCAAGCCACTTAATAGTTCTTCGTGTACTTTTCAGGTAAATTTACTACATTTAGTTTATGAGTGTTGTTGAATCTGTCTGCTTGACATTTGCTGTATATTTCATGTCAAATGGATATTGAGGAACACTACCGTCATACGTTTTTATGATTCAAATAACTGTTGAAGCACAGACATTCATTCAGGTGGGTGGGTTTTTGCAAATTGTCACTTCAGGTTTGACAAGTAATCAAACATTTAATGAGAGTGTTCTGATTCACAAACAAAAACACATGTTCATGGGAAACCCTAGTGATCTATGTTGCAAATTTTAGAAATACGTAATTCTGAAACTGTGTGAGAAAACCATCTATCGGACTAGCAAAAATCCACCAAAGATCTATAAAATGTTGTGGTCACAATTTATAAAAAAAAACAACTTTTGTATTGCAATATTTTTTTGATATTTTCGACATAGCCTAAGCAGGTGTAATTGCCTATCTGAAAAATGCACCCTTCAAATCACAGGAAGGAACTGCACTATTATCTTTTGCTTTTTGTTTTTGTTGGTGAATGGCATGGATATTTTCTTGTTGCATCAAAATAAGAATGTGTAACCCCCCTGACAGCATACTTAATTTTAAGACTGACCAGCCCATTTGTGCAATGGCATTTATTGAAATAACCCAGTTTGAAATAACTGGGTGAGAAATTTCCAATTGAGCTGCTCCATGACTGGGCAAAACCGTAAAATTGAGAGTCGCTCTCCATGAATATGCCAATTTAGGTATATTTATGAAGGTTTTAATAATTCTTGTTTATATTCAATATAAATGGACCCACCTTCCTCCCATAATAGATGACTGTAAAAGATGATTAATGAAATGACTAAACAGAGCAGTTATCTTGTTATCTAACAGGAAAGTGACTGCTTACATTGAGACCCAAAGACAAAATATGAATGGATAGATACTCTCATGCACAAATCATTGCATAAATGAATCAATTTAAAACTGTAGATTCCAGAATAATATATATTGCTGTTCAGAATGATTTTCTGAAGTAGTAAGGATGACACAACTGACTCACAGAATTCATTATGTCACAGCCTCCCAGACATTACAGTTACAGTTACAGCAGATTACAATTAAGTGCAACATTATTCTTGAGCCTGGTTAAATCTGGGAACTGGCAGGTGACAAATTCCGAAGTTTCAATGGTTTCAATGTTTTTTTTTTTAATTTATCCAACTGTGCTCTGTTCTGTTCTCTTCAGTAGTCCTCAGTTCTCTGCAACACAATAAAACTAATGACTAAATGTCAGTGTTGAGGAAATCATTTACTGAGACAGTAGAGATGGGTGACCAGTACATTCATGCAGTTTACCAGCCCCATAGACAGTAAATGTTTCACATGCCTGCATATACGATACGAACATTACATATATCATGTTTAATAATATGCTTAGTCTATTATATGTATATGTACAACAATATGTGCCCACTACACAAGACCAATAACAGATATGAAAACAACATTATGCCTATAGTCTGGTAATGTGCAATACATTTCCTGTCAAAACACAATGTCTGTCAGAACAAAACCGAGTGGAAAAGTGCAATGCGGTATTGATTTTGGTGCTGCTGCAGATCGATCATAGTTGGTAGAAGTAGGAAGAACATGATAAGGCACATTTTTCACTCTATTCATCATGAACAGATAAGAACCCTGTGCTGACATCTATGAGCTGCTGTGTTTGATGGCTTTTTAAGTGTTTGTGAATGATCTCATGAGGGAAAGCACGCGTGCACACACGGCATCTGCATTTAACAAGGCTGCTTATATTCATCTGTAAGAAATTGCATGGAAAGATCCTTTTCCAAAGGGGTAGAGATGAAAAAAGTGCTATGAGCGGGGCTTGAGGAAGTAGAGAAAACAGTGTTTTAACCGGGTCAGATTGCATGTTTGGTGTTCATCAGTGAGTGTAGGAGGGGAAAAGCATCACAAAAATGAAGGGGAGAGAAGGAGGTGACCAGCCAGACAGGTATGATGAAAAAGAGGAGAGACAGATAAAGGAAAATAGGCAATAAAATAGGACAAAGACGTAAAAAATAGGCATGATAGGATATTATGGAAACAGAATGAAACAATAGCAAAACAGAGAAACAACAAACAAGACACAGTGGAGTCCAGGTAAAATTTGGTTTATATCTTACCGGTCCCACTCATAGGATAACCAGTAGAGGGGCTGAACACCTGCGAGGCAAAGTCTTCAAAGGTCATGACCTCTCTGTGGTTCTGGACAATGGCTTCCAAATAGAGTGCCCGCTCCTCATAGCTGGTTCATTCTCATTAAATGAGATAACATAATGATAATCATGGAAAACAGAACAATAATCAGTAAGATTTAGAGATAATAAAGAGTTAGAGATTCTACACTGCCTTTTGTCTTTAAGTAGTGAAGATCATAAAAGAAGAACAAAATTACTCAAATAATAGCAACAAATTGAATTTTTCATTTGTACGCAGGAGAGATATTTGACTTGGAAAGTGAAGAACTATTTTACCAGGCAGGGAAACACCACCATCAGCAATGTAGCCCGGAGCAAAAATGAAAAAAAAAACAACAACAAAAAAAAACAAAACAGCCATGCCACACAGCCCAAATGAGAAAGCACTTTCAAAAATGATCATAAAAAAGAATATATCACAGCCGGTGTGAGGCTACAAACATCTTCTGTCCCCCCTCTCATCTCTCTCTTCTCTATAATCGAACCACTGCTGTAGGCGGCATGTCTAGGACCACCCTCCCCAATGCTCTGCCTGCCACTTCTCCGTGCCATCAGGGGGAAAATTGGAGCCATTTGAAATTCAGAGTGACAAGCAGCAAATGGTGCCTGAGCAGCCAGCATACAGGATAGACTGGTGAGTTTGAAATTGGGAAAGTCCAATAAATAAATAAGCCTATAAAATGGCTGCCGGGTGAGGGTGAAAAACATTCTGATGTCCATTATCATAGGTACCTCAGGCTTTTGTGGATCATAATCACGTGCTGAGCAAAATATCACAAAGGAAACTACTTGATTAAAAAGGTCTCTCTGATATTATAATGATAACGAGCACATGCACGTGCATGTACATGGATGAGAATAAGTCTGATCATTCTCACAGCTGTCTGTTTGTGGCCATGATTCCTCCATAGAGAACACTAAGCAAATTGCTTTTTGAATGCACACATGCACAAACACATCTCTGCTGGCTACCACAAGGGGCCCCTACCCCCTTACTCCATTTTGAGTGCCAAGGTGGCGTGTCACTAATGCCAAGGGTGAACCGGGCTGAGCGAAGATAGTTTGGACTGGGCTAAGAGGCTCTGGATCTGGGTAAGATAGATAGGACAAGACAGTGACTGGGCAGGAGGCCTTCGTGGGCACATGCCGCCACAGCGGGGGCCAAAGTAGTCATGACCAATGACTTATGGGGGGACCATGGCAAAGGGAGAGTGATGGACACCTGAGACGGTACAGACCATTGGGTGCGGTGGGCATACTACAACTCGTTGAAACCAGGATTGGACACAATGAAGAGTAAGAAAAAGGCTAGGTTTACTAATGAAGTTGACTGAAATTTATGACAAGACTGGCTTGTCTAGATCCTTTAGGCCCATACAAACAACAACTAAACACTAGAGAAAAACAATAAATCTATCATGCAATGTGAACTATTTGTTGACGATATCCCCTGAAAGCTAGTCTATTAACCACATGAGGTTCTTCACAGGGCATAAAGGTAAGTGTTGCAGAGCAAGAGTCCAAGCATATAGAAGAGGTACACTGTGGAAGTGAATCTGTTATTCAGTCATAGCCAGACATGCAACGTCACATTTTCAGTCACTTGCTGGGAACAGTGCTGGACAAAGAGTGGGCAACCCAGGCTCTGCTGCCATGGCAACCTGGGTCAAAGCTCTGTGTAGAGGGTCATAACCATGTTTTTTATAGATGACAAACAGAGAGAGGATATTTGTAGAGGTAGGAAATGCACCTGCATAAAGTGATAAGTGGAAGACAAATAAATGTGAACGACTGTTAATGAAAAGAAACGAGAGAAGTTAGAGTGAAAGAAGCCATCTCAGGAAAGAGAAGAAAGATAGACAGAGAAACAGAGAACGGTGGCACAGCGTGGGTCAACAGAGCCATATGGCTATCCATTATCAGAGATGCAGATGACTACAGGCCTGTTATTGAGATTCCTTAAGCAAATATTGACTCCAGCTGGAGCAGACGCTCTTCTCTGACTCTGACACACGCCTCTCCTCCACTACTTCCTTCCGCTGTCCTTTGTCTGAGTTAGACAAATGGATTATACTGGGTAACAAAAAAAAAAAAACAACAAAAACATCAGAGAACAAAATAAAAAGTAGCAGAGTAGAATCATAAACAGACAAGAGAAAGTCAGTGACATGCAGTGAGGGAGTATGACAGTCTGTGAGAGATGGAGACTAATTATGTAGAAGGTATTTTGGAGAACAGTGCAAGGGAAAGCCTTGATCAGCTTACTTAAGAGTATCTATGATGCTATCTGTGTGCAAAAAATTGCTGCACAAAAATCTGACCTGATGCACGGCGAGGGGGGATCTTGCCTTCACTCTCCCTCGCTCTACCTCATTTTTCTGTCTGTCTCTAATTACCATCCCAGAGGCACAGCTTGTTACCCTGCATTGGCACAGATGCTGCTGCCTCCACGCAGTAACTTAATCAAGGGACACATCCAGCACAGTGATGCATAGATTATGTCACACAGCAAATCCACAGACACTGACCTACTTCTGGGAGTGGGTTGCACCACTTTGGGAATTTCCGAGGAACCACTCTGTTCAAAGTGGCTGCATTTCTATTAGGGAGATTTGGTGGCAATATAAGTATTTGGAGAGCATGTGACGTTTCTTGGAAAAAAAACAAAAAAAAAGGTCTGTGAAAATGTGGAAAAACAACAACAAAAACTACCTGGAGATGCAGAGACTGCCGTCAGGGGTGAATAAATGTATCCAAAATAATTTCAGTGTATATGTTTAAAGTGGTGAGCTTGAGGATAATTGAAACTTAATTTTCCCTGCTCCTCCCTGTATTATTTTCTACAGTAAAATAACAGCCCCATTTAATGGTTGGAGTGAGTCACTTGATTGTGGCAGTATCTGTCCCAAAAACGTGATGTTCTCCACAAATGTGCTCTTCACTTATGTATAGACACATAGTATTCAGTTTGTGAGACTGAAAAATGGTGTGTCAGATTGAATTAACACCACGAAAAAACAGCCCATCAACATCCTACCTGTGCAGACATGAGTGCCAAGCTACATATGAGTATGTGCATACAGATCTGTGTGTGTGTGTATGTGTGTGTGTGTGTGTGTGTGTTGCCCAGATGGTAGGATGGGGTCAGCAGGTTAACTATTAGGGTAAAACAGGGGTCAAGCATCTTTATGGATCAAAGCCAAGGTTAGGCCAGCTGCAGTGGCCCATGTTCAAGGTGAATATAGGCCTCAGATGGCTCTTCGTGAGCAGGATGCTGCATTGCCCCCCCAGTCAATCATCATTACTCACTACCTTTTTGGTCCCCATTATTGACATGGACCTGAGCCAAAGATATACATTAGATATACCTACAGGACTTACAGTAAATGTGTAACTCAAGCATATGCACGCGCACGCACGCACACACACGCACACACACCTTATTTTGACCTCCTATCTTGTTTCTCTCTTTAGGTCAACTTAGGTTCAGCCTATCTTTCTGCTTGCATTGGCACACATCTAGCAACATGCAACTAAACGGTTTTAAATTACACAGCACGAGCATTTACACTATATGGCCAAAAGTATTTGCTCACCCATACAAATAATCTGAATCAGGTGTTCCAATCACTTCCATCACCCCAGGTGTATAAAATCAAGCACTTAGGCACGCAGACTGTTTTTACAAATATTTGTGAAAGAATGGATCGCTCTGAGGAGCTCAGTGAATTCCAGTGTGGAACTGTGATAGATATTCCACAGTCAACTGTCAGCTGTATTATAAGAACATGGAAGTATTTGGGAACGATGGCAACTCAGCTACAAAGTGGTAGGCAACGTAAACTGACGGAGCAGGGTCAGCTGATACTGAGGCACATAGTGCGAAGTGGTCGCCAACTTTTTGCAGAGTCAATCGCTACAGACCACCAAACTTCATGTGGCCTTCAGATTAGCTCAAGATCAGTGCACAGAGAGCTTCATGGAATGGGTCTCCATGGCCGAGGCAGCTGCATCCAAACCACACATCACCAAGTGCAATGCAAAGCGTCGGATGTAGAGGTGTAAAGCACGCCATCACTGAACTCTAGAGCAGTGCAAATGTGGTCTCTGGAGGGATGAATAGCGCTTCGCCATTCAGGTTATTTGATGGATGAGCCTGGATTTGACAGTCAACAGGAGAATGGTATATGTCTGACTGCATTTTGCAAAGTGTGAAGTTTGGTGGTGGGGGGATTATGGTATGGGGTTGATTTTCAGGAGCGAGCTGGGCTTGGACCCTTCGTTCAAGTGAAAGGAACTCTGAAAGCTTCAGCATACCAAAACATTTTGGACAATTCCATGGTCCCAACTTTGTGGGAACAGCTTGGAGCTGGCGTTCCTTTTTCAACATGACCAGTGCACAAAGCAAGGTCCATAAAGACTTGGATGACTGTCTGGTGTGGATGAACTTGACTGGCCTGCACAGAGTCCTGATTTCAACCCGAAAGAACATCTTTGGGATGAATTAGAGTGGAGACTGAGAACCTTCTCGTCCAACTTCAGTGTGTGACTTCCCAAAATATTCTCATAAACACACTCCTGAACCTTGAGGACAGCCTTTCCAGAAAATTTGAAGCTGTTATAGCTGCAAAGGGTGGACCGACGTCAAATTGAACCCTATGGGTTAGGAATGGGATGTCACTTGAGTTCATATGCGAGTCAAGGCAGGTGAGCGAATTCTTTTGGCCATAGTGTATATCAATCAAATAGCACTTATTCTCCTATTAAATATAAATGTGTTTCATTTGTGCCATAAAACCTTATATACTTTTATTCCCCTCAAATTTTCTTAATCCATTCCAAAGACATTTGGATAAACAAAGAATAGTGAAACAGTCAAAGGGAATGTGCATTGTTTCACTTTCCATTTGGGTGGTGCGAGCAAGCCATAAGATAGAGACACTAAGAAATCTATTTTTATACCATTCTATAAAATGGTCTGTAAACCCAAAGTATACCCTGATGATGTCACACATTTGTTGCACACACACACACACACACACACACACACACACACACACACACACACACACACACACACACACGTCTGTCAAAAATTCCATCTGTAACCCTCTTTCCTAAAATGATTCGAAGAAAGGAATTCATCTGATACTTACAATATTTGACCTACACTGAATACACTTACA
>CAAKHD010004551.1:48006-77870 GCA_901007705.1 Fistularia tabacaria
AGGAGTACCACAACTTCCTGAACAGCGGCGGAGGAGTGTGCCTGTTCAACAAACCCCTGAAAGTGTGTACACACACACACACACACACACACGTCTGTCAAAAATTCCATCTGTAACCCTCTTTCCTAAAATGATTCGAAGAAAGGAATTCATCTGATACTTACAATATTTGACCTACACTGAATACACTTACATGGCATACATTGTCTGTAATGTACACATGAATATCAGGCAACGCGATTCAGAACTTCAGCAAAGATAGAAGTGAAAAAATCGGAGGGTTCTCAAAAAAGGATTTTTTTTTTGTCATGTGATACTGAGTTAGTATTGAAGCGTCAGGAGACCTTTCTGTATCATTCACCCAAGAGTAAACATGAAAATGATTTTCAGCCCCCCCCCCGCTATTTTCGTTTATAACGTCTAGCATACCAACAATGAGAACCTCAAGATCTAGTGCTGCATTGTACAGTGACATTGAAGGCATGTGAGCTTCTTATCGGGGCTAACATTGTGACCATGCATTGTCAAATTAAAGTCAGCAATATCTTAAAAGATACAACCTAACCATGCTACAGTCGCAGAGTACTATATCACTGTATCACAGCACTATACTACTACTTATTTGCTCTATACAGTATATCTATCCATCTAAATAGTGCACTGCAAATCTCTGTTCCCTTTTATACTCATAAGAACATGGGTAAGAGCTGAGGCAAATACTAGAAAGGAAGCAACTGAGGCAATAAATACAGCCCCCAGGTCAGTTCTGATGTTGCTTTAAGATGGCAAGCAACTACACCACCAAACATTTTTGGGCAGGATTACAGTCAAAAATCTGTGAAGGAATGCTGCCGATAAGGAAAGGATGCTTACTATGAGGGGATGTTGAATTTAATTCCCGTAGAGTTAGGAACAATGCAACAAAATTATGAACTAACTCTCCTACACCGCCAAAGCCTCCACAGCACAACCAAGGTTAATCTTGTTTTTAGAAGTACTTGTCATAAAGGGGGCTCTTGTGGTGAGGAGGGACAGTTTAGAGATGGTGGGGTGGCTCTAGGTGCTTGACCCCCCACTTCCACCCCCTCTTAGCCCAACATCTGCCCATTAACCTGGGCCAATCAGCTTGACCTTGGTGAGGAGAAGAGCTGAGGAGTAGCTTACAATACCATTGACTCCAGCAGTCACATAATTGGCCTTTTCAGGGCAAGGAATTGGGAAGTTCATTTGAGCCTGGCAGCGATTAAAAGCACGGCAAAAAAACATAGAAAGCAGACATAGCTATTATCTTTTTGTTAAACTGTGTAGTGCACTGAATGCACACTAATTATGATATCAGACAATAGACATACAGTATAGGGCCCAATACGCTGGTTATATTTGGGTCAAGCTTCCTACATAAATGGTATATGGTAACTCGAATGATGAAATGACTGGAAGCAGGACAACAAATTTAATGTCAGATTACTTTCATGGTCATGATCATTCAAAAGAAGTTCCAAGTGCATGTATGTGACAGAGACAAACAGTTATTCATGGAAAGCAGATAAAATATAGAAAAATGGCTGGATGGTAGGGAAGAAAATAGAAAGTGATATAAAGGAAACACTGACTAGGCGACCGATTCAAACCAGATACGGAACTGTTAAATAAGAAAGTGGAGAAAAAGAAATGTGAGGGATTGAACAGGGAAGAAAGAGGGATAAAGCGGAACAGGTGTTGATTGGAGAGAGGCCAGGTGGTGAGCTCCAGTGGTACCTGTTGTCACAGAGAGGACTGAGATGTAAGTCTCGTCTCAGCAGAGTCCCTCGGAGGTGTGAGGTGATTATGGGAAAACGGTATTAAGGCAGGGACATTTAGACAGAATAACACACACACACAGAGGGCAGGGGAAGAATGGGTGAATGTGGCAAAAAAGCTGGCAGCCAGAATAAAAGGAAAAAGGGAAGAAACAACAAATTGAGATGGATAAAGTGAGAGCATGAATGACAGGTTCTATCTGGTAGGGTGATTGAATGGTGTTTGTGTGTGAATATCCTGCTCCATTTTATAGGGCAACCACACAAAAGCTCAGTCTCATTAAACAGATGTTTTTTTCTTGCAGACAGCAACAGGAAAAAAAATGTCTGAATACATCAGTGTGGAAGTGTCTGTACATCCACTTTCTAGTTGCGCGTTGAAATAAACAGCATCTGAAGCTCCAGAGCAGGGGTGGGCAATTCATTTTTACAAGGGAACGCTGTTGGAGTGCCAAACCAACGATAACAGAAAAGCAACACACTTGCATAACATGAACGAAATAAATACTTTGTCGTTCATGTTCTGATTAAGTTCACATGGGCCGGACAGGGATGCCTAAAGGGCCACATGTGGGTCTGCTCACGAGTGACAGTTGTTTTCAGAGAATTGAAACAGGACGCCCAATTAGGGAGAAGGCCTGAGAAGGTGGAACTCACCGCCCCCAAAGGATTTGGGTCAAACAGTAAGCCAGCGTTAATGACATCTCCTGAGGGGTGAGCTCTCCACAGCAAGGGCTTCTATAGTCCAACCTCCACACCTCTCTACCGTCCATCTGGCATTCGGACAGTGGGATTGGGAGTTATGACTATGACATCACTCCTAACCTGTGACATCATCACTGCCCATCAGTGATATCACACAGGTTTGCCACAGCTGCAGACAAAATCTGATGTCTGCTAGCTGGCATGAACTGGTTATTTATGAGCTGACTTGAGGAAGTAGTCACCCATTTTTTCAAGCAAACCAAGTCTCTGGCAGCCCATCGCTCCTCTGGAGGAGACTAAAAATCGATTTTTGCTCTGCAACAAATCATAAGAACAGCCCCTACTACAAAGTAAATGTTGACCCCTAAAGTATGTTAAAGCGACTGATTGTTGGGAGCTCATAGAATAGAAATGACAGAGCACAAGCTCATCTAACAACTCAGGGAAACAAAATGGTAACAAAATCACAAGTGACAACATAATTTGCAATGGCATGGTTTGCTAAACGTCAGGGCTGCCATCAAAGGCGACTGGGCTTGTGTATACAGATGAGCTGAGTCTGTAATCAATCTCCTTTCAAAGGACTCTGATCTCTATTGATGAGTACTAACGCAGCAGCCTTAGATGTGAAACACAATGGATCGACATGATTAATCAAACACAGGCCCATTATGGCTAGACAGTCATGCAGGCCACCACTGTGCATTAACAGAAAGTCATAATAAGCTGAGCTACAAAAGGCTGATAGGGATGAAGATTAACAGATACAGCTCTGTGACTGGTTGGATGACAGTTTTCTCTGAAGGTTGCCTTTATCAGTGATGATGGCCATTCTGACATGAATACCTCAGCCTTATGGATACTTATTAGGACAGGACAAAGGTGTATATCATATGAGCCAGACATGAATATGCGTCTAATTTTCACCTTACTTCCTGCTATTTGAATAGTTGAGAATCAAGTTAGGGAACTGGAACATCTATCTGATTTCAATTTAAACTTTTAATAAAAAGTTCAAGATGAAACTGGGAAGGACACTGCAGATCCAGGTCTTGAGTTTAAATCCTCCTGATTCCCTATGGGTCATTTCACCTCTAATTTCATCGAGCTGCTTGGTACAAAATAGAAGCCTCATGATCATTATAGAGGCGAGACAATACAGCTGACTGGTTTCCACTCTCTGCCTCATCCCAAACGGCTCTGACATTATCATTGTTGACAGCTTTGTGCAAACAAGCATTGGTGAAAAATTAAAACTAAATTAACAGAGCATCCTGCAATTTTAATGATGCTTGTGGTATGTCTTACAGAATCACTGAAATACGTGAACACCAAGCATCTCTGCTTCCAATGCAAGTGCATTGCAGATGAATAATGTTTCTTCATTGTGCCCTCCTTACCCCATATCATAAAGGTTCAACGGGCCAATTAAGCCTTGTGGCCTTATGTAAAATGCCAAGCATTTAGCGAGAATGATAATGACGGCTTGGTTATATGTGATCACAGCTGTGGCAAATACTCAAAGAGTAGATTAGCCATCGAGGGATTTAATTTGGTCTCAAATGTGGATTGTAGGCATATTTCAATCAATATCATTATGACTACAATGAGATATGATCTTTTAAAAATACATATTTAGTCAGCAGACTGCAAGGACCATTTTAACATCCCATTGGAAGAATTCTGTAAATAGCAACAATGAATGAACTTTCTGCTGATAGGTCAGGGGGAAGGAGAAATTATGAAAAAAGCGAGACAGGTTTTTAATTGTTTTTTTTTGTGAATTAGAACGGATTGACATCATCTACACAATTATCTTGGGAAGAACATACTTCCTCCATAATAGCCACAGGCAAGAGAAAACTTCATTCTGATCAGAAAAAACATAATTATTCGTGGATTAGATAGGTAAGGGTGCTAGAAAAGGGGGCCTCTTCCTTACAGCTACAATAATTGCAAAGGATAAGGAATACTGCAAACAGACTACACACACACACACACACACACACACACACACACACACACACACACACACACACACACACACACACACACACACACACACACACACACACACACACACACACACACACACACGTATAAAACTATATACACATGTATCTATGTTCACAGATGTATACTAAAAGAAATCTTAACACAAAACCTTGGGACCTTAGGGAAGGAAAAGAAAACAGACCTCTATGTTGATAACAGCTTTTTCCTAATCCTCGCCCCTGGGCTATATTGAGCAGTCAAGCAGGCTATTACATGGCAACAATTAGGGGGGCTGGAGCCCAACACCTGGTCATCTCCTATTCTGGCCCTTCAGTGGCAGCTGACTGTACAGTCTCATAGCCAGGTGGCCCTTCTTCAATGACATTACTTTGTCACTCCAGGGTTTATCAGGAGCCGGCTATCATGCTGTGGTCAAGCACAGTGCTCCATTCAGATTATAATCTTTTAAAGAAAATAGATCATGGAGGCAAAGCTGTGATAAAAACTTGTTTCATTAAAAATCTAAGAAAGCACTTCTTGCCAAACACAATTATATTGGCAAGGGTCTCTTGGAATCGTGGGTTGATTGGTGAACTGCTTTGATTGGCTCAAGCAGAGATTGCGGCACGTCAACTGTGCATCCTGCAGATTACAATGGAGCTTTTCATGGGTGGACAAAAACAGATGGAGAAGCGAGAAGTGCGATACATCCATACCGAAGGGTACGGTCGAGGGGGGTTGAATATCGTCAAAGCCAGCAGATACAAAAAAAAAAAAAGGGGGTGTATTTTGAGCAGCCTAGCAATATCTGCTGTCACAAAGCCCCATTCCAAGGCCCTCTGGCTTGTAGATCGGCAAGGAAATAGTCATTTGAATAATAAAAGCTATAGATTTGTACCCAAATAACCTAGAGTCGCATCAATAACAATTAGAGGTTATCCATAACTAATGAATAAGTGTATACTAAATGAAACAAACGTAAAATAAGAGCTCTTCTCAACCTACATGCATAATCGTTGACAAGTGTATGTTTACAACATAAGTTTTTTCTCACATTTCAATCAAAAACCAAAGCAATACTTTCTCGTTCTGACAAGTAAAAACTAATAATTGATTTAATTACCATTAACACTGACAGGTGTAAAAAGTGGTTAACTTGTCTGTACGACAATAACTTTCCTTAAATCTTTTCCAATATTATGAAAGCTTATGCGATTGGGATTGAAAGATTTGTCTAATATTTCTCAACACTTCCCTTTCAGCTACAAATATCACTTGACAGCGGAACACAGGCTATCAATATTAACATATCAAAGGTTGTTTTCTGTAAGAGGAGGCACACAATGCACAGCGATGCATACTTAAATGTTTTTTTGTTACTGCTTTGTTTGCCTTGCCTTGTCTGTCAATGCAGAAAATTCGATTTTGTGCAAAAATGCAAATGCTGTGAGGCAGAAGGACACCCTCTAAAAGAGAACAATGGCCAGAGGCCAGCAGAGGAGCAGACACTGCCTTTGAACCTTTTAAAGAGGCATTAATGTGCAACTTATAAATAATAAACTAATTCCATCTTAAAACAGCCAATTAAGTTTGTGACATTAAAAGCATTGCATCATTATAAAGAAAGAGCAATTTTCATTTGATAACAAAAAAGGAGAAAAAAAGAAAATTTTAATTTTTTGGAACAAAGACACCAATAATGTCACAAGGTGTCCTTGCAAGAGTACCAAATAACCAGGGACCACATTACAAACTAGAGATTCCAGTGGAGAGTGATAAGTGACATTTCACTGACATTTCCCAGCAGCATTCAACAAGGGGCCAACTCAAGACATCAAAAATATCTATGGATATACTTGAAAGTGATATAAGTGTTAAGAGATGCAGGTTCTTTCAGGGGATGGCCTGGGCTTGGGGGCTGGTGTTGAGGAGCCTGGACCACGGGAGATTGAATGGTAATCACCGGAGCACAGATAATGGATGAATGAAGGCTCTTTCTATTCCGCTGTTGGATTTCAATATCAGAGAGGCCCTAGAATTGGGATTTTTATCAGGGGCGGTATGTCAAACAAAAGAGAGCTGAATGTGAAAAGAGGGGTCCAACTCAGGCACACGACCAGGGCGATCAAAAAGGCAGACAAAACAAAGAGTACAGTTTTAGCTGGACAAAGAGCTGTCCACTGCTCTGTAACAAGAGAAACTAAGGGAGGACAGGACATAAAGGAGAAAAGAATATACTTGGTGGCAAAATGAAGACGAGACAAAAGTCAAAAGTTTCGCTGGGATGACTGGAAGTGTGAATGAATAGTGAGAGAGCAAACTGTTAAAGTGTGTTCCAGATTCCTTGCTTCAGAAGATGGATATTGGACCAGCAGAGATGAAATGCAATACACAACCCCTAAAAGAAATTCTCTCTCACACACACACACACACGCACACACGCACACACGCACACGGCTTCACATCACTGCGAAGACCATTGCAAAAACAAAAACTGAAACAAAGACAAAACAGTAAAACAACTTAAATGTTCCCATTTATTCCTGCATTCCAGGCACAACAATTCAGCAACCCTCCCTTCAAGAACCCGGACACAAAAGAAAGACAAACATAACATATCTAATCAGAGTGAGTGCACCTATTTGGTAGAATGTGTCTATACTTGGAGCAATCATAGAAGAGGGTACAGGGCATCAGTTTGTATAACCCGAGAGAGTTAACAGCTTTTGCCTTTGCATTGCTTTGGCTGACTATGGGGCGGGGAAAAAAAAAACTAATTCATTAAAAAGGGCTTGAGAAACAGATGGAATGGTTAGCTGGATGCTAATATCTTAAAGCAGACAGTTCTTGCATCCGTAATAGAGGTGCTCCCAGCACACATCAGTCACATTGAGAATGTTCTCTAAACAGCAATCCAGTCCATGCCAGCTTAGGTGTGACACTAAAGTTATGGCAATTTGGAGAATAAAAGTGGAAAATCAATCATTCATTCAAAAAAAAAAGAAAAAAAACAAATAATTTTGTTTTATAATATTTAGCTGTGTGATTTTGCTATTCAAGTGTTTAAAGTGTAAAAAGTACAAATAGTTATTGAGAAATATGAATATAAATATGCTACTTTATTCAGTCTGAAGAGCTTTTCAATATTATGCAAACTAAGACATCATTATTTGAGTGAAATGAAGTTTGATCTGTAGTGCAGTACAAACAACATCACTTTCACCTCATATTTTTAATTAGTTTGATTTTAGACTTAGGGCTTTATAACGATAAAGTATAATTTTGAAATTACATGCTGAAAAACATTGGATTTGAGTTAGATAGAAACAAAACACATCATGGGAAACACATTATCTGATTAACATCTAATCTCAGTTGAATGGTTGAGAATTAAATTATGTGGATTAGGTGACTTCTTGAATGGTAACAATATGACAATAAACCTCAAAGAAGTTTCCTGGAAATGTTTTTATATTTCTGGTATATACTGTTTTTATACAAGCACAAGATGACAGATGGATACTGGGCATATTTAGTGATCATAATAATCTTAACAATTGGCGAAAACTTATATCTGTGAAACAAAGAAAAAGATACTCAAATATCAGCATAGGGCTCGTAGCAAAAAAGGAAACAAACAGATTTACATAACTGTTTAGATAGGTCGATACTCTGAACTTGAGTAAATATTAGAGTGTCTGATCTAACCCAAAACTGGCAGTCTTGCTCGCTCTCACTTTGTAAGACACACAGACAGATGTCAGACATGAATACACAACAGACAGAGAGAGAACAGGAGGGGCATAGGGTGAGGTTTCAAGTTTAGATATAGAGAATATGACAAATACAATTTGAAAATACCAGTCTGTTATCATTTCATGGACTATATTCAATCATTTGCTCTAGAAATCTGATAATGCTATCAGTGTAAAGAAGCAAATAATCAAGATGAAGGTAGTCCAATTTGAAATGATGGTAAAAAAATCTAAATGTTGAAGACCAAAAATGCAAGTAAGGTAATTACAGCCAATTGTGAAAATATTAAGAAACCAGATGCACAACAAAATAAAGGTAGCTTTGGAAAAATGTAGACACACAAACACAACAACAGGCACAACAGTCTGGACACCAAAAATGTGTGCATTGCATACCAGGCAAGGTTCAGGGCCCCTTCTGTTTGCCGTCTGGCTATACACCTATTTTACCTGTGTTTAGGACGGGTGGCTGCTTGAAGCTAAGGATGGGTTGGGCTTAGGCCCCAGGGATTTGGGGATGTGGGTGTTGTGTAGTGTCATAGAAATGGTGGCAAGAGGAGGAAGTGAAGTGTGTTTTTGAGTTTGTGTGTGTCTAGGAACTGGGTGGGGGGTGTAAGGAAAAAAAATGAGTAATGCTATGAGTCATTCTGCATTAGCTGCAAGGGAGCGAGACAGGGTGGGGGGTGAGGATGCGAGGGGCAAAGGGAGAGAATACTTTTGCATGTTGTATGAAGCTAGACGCCATATGCCATCCGAGCAGGGCTGCCTCTCTTGTCAGGGCTCTTGGTTTGACAGGCCTGTGCTTGCTCTCCCTATGTACCTCAAAAGATTCTCCCATTACCCTTTTTCTCTAACTGGCATCCACCTCGCTGTAGGCCTTCAAAGGCTCAAATAATGGGCTGAGCAATTGCTTCGGTTGTGCCTGGACTTCACTCCGTGTATATGTGTTCGAGTAAGGGGGGGGGGGTCGGTACTCAGTGATCTGAACACATCGGACATTGTCGCAAGTCCCGGCAGGAACAGCTGGTCAGCTGGAGAGAGGGGTGGGGGTGTGGGGATAAAGAGGGGAGAGGAGCTGGGAGGCAGTGCGCTACACTGATAATGGGATTAGTTTAAAGCATTCAGTTGAGAAGAGACCCTTCCCTCTCTCTGAGCCTCCCCAAATATTGCGTAAACTCTCAACTATCGAAGCCAATGGCAGGATCTACCACACAGTGGCAAAGTTGAGGCAGGACAAATCAGAATTGGTTTCTGAAGCCAAACCACCTCTTACCTACCTATGCCAAGAAAAAAAAAACAACTGCCTCCATCAACTATTCAAATGGGGAACTTACATCCAGGAATACTGATATGCTCAGGCTTTGCTCATATTAGCCATTGGGCAATAATTTAAGCTGATTTGAAGGCAATTTCAGCACAACACAAACAACTGAAGACCAACTTTCAACCAGACAGCCACTTTTACAATAAACAGGACATTGGCTTGTTATATCAGTTCAGAGCTTTACATGAAAGCCTCTACATAATCACTGGCTTGGCATCTCACTGTATCCACTCTAGCAATGCGTTCTTCAGTGATGGAGGCAGATAAGTATTATCTGAAAGTCTACAAACTTTTATGGCATAATTAATGGCAAATTAGATCTATCAGCAATGCTTAACAATTTCTGTCCGACAACACCAACATGGCAGATCCTCTTCATGACACCCTGTCAGGTGTACACTTTACTCTCAGCTAGGTGAGGATTCTTATGGAATACAAAAACAAATGCTAAGAGTAGGATAGCAACTTATTAAAAAAGGCTGTGATGTGCCATCATCTAAGCGGTGACAGTATTAGGTATGGTTTTGGGGTGCAAGGGGGCAGCAACAACACCCTAAGTAGTACATTGAAGATATTATACATTGAAGCTTTAGCATACTGTGTACAGGTTTTTGTTGAGCTAAGGGACTTTAGGTATGCTCACATAGGCATGAGAGAGAACACGACAGACCAACAGTTTTCTGGGTTCCATTGACAGAATAAAGCCTTCCTCTCATTGTTCTACAACTGTGTGCATCCACTCACGCACATATGCACGCACGCGCATGCACGCACATCACCTAAAAGCCTGCCTCGCATGACTGGCGAAGGGCAGAGACAGATTATGGTTATCGATCGCTGCCTGGAGATGGATCTGTGTGTGCATGTGTGTCTGTTTATTGTGTTTATGTGTGTGTCAGAGTAGAGGATGGGGGCTAAGGACAGTGTGCAAAGGCTATTGATTCTGTCCAGTAGGAAGGCTCTGGCTTATAGTCAAGGTCAGTTCTGCACTGTCTCACCTATTAGAAACTTGCCATCACCCCAATACACATGCACACAGTCCAGTTTTACTCTTAAAAATTCCATCTAGTGATGGACAGCACATCAAATTTGAGTGTTTTTGAGAGAAATCAAACTGTTCCTGTGAACAGTGACAGTACAAAGAACCTTTGTGATACTGAACACAGCAGCATACAAGTGTGTCCAGAGCCAGCCTGTGTCAAAGGTGATACAAACGATCATAATACCTTTTTTGTATTTTTTTCATGACATAAAGGGATATCTTTGAGTACTATAGGTACTGAATGACTGTAATTATGTTGATCTATGGCTGATGAATCAATGACTGACTGCTTTAGTACAAATTAAGTCGTTTATGATAGCACATTTCGTGGTCACATGTATTCAAAAAGCAACTGTGATGGATGGAACACATGCAGACAATCCACTAAGAACAGACAAAGCCAGACCAGCTGCATATTCCATCAGCCTTATCAATAATAGATGATACATTATGAGTTGTCTGTAAGAGGCTTGTTCTTTGATGTCTATGGTAATGGCTAAACAAAAATGCTATTTTTTTAACTGACATTGCATGCTGGACACAGCAAGAAAACAAATGTAACAACACAAATTTTCAAAGATCAGTGAGGGGGAGACAGATGTAGCTTGGGGGAGCATCTACTTGAAAAACACTCTTATGGCCTCTCTGTGCGTATTTTCTGAAAATGTTCCTGGTGGTCATTTTTCGATATCAAATCCTATTAGCCTGAGAGACCCTCTGAGTGTCGAAGCCGACTACTGGAGTCCTCTCTAGCCTTGTGACAGAGCGAGAGAGGGGGCCAGAGCGCCATACTGGCCTTTTATCAGGACACACAGGGGTCATATAGCTTCTCTTTGAAGAAATATTCAACTAATTACCTTGCAGAGTGGCCTCACAGGCAGAGAGCAGTCTGTGAATTGTTAAGGCCTTGTCATGGGGTAAACTAAGGATGAGGATTTTCATCTTGCACAACAAATAAATCTGCTAAAAAAAAGGGGGGGCTGATTATTGTTCCAACATAAGAAAGGGAATGAGGCCCGTATTCTCAGAAGATAGAAGAATGACAACTGATAAAAGGAAAGTGCAAAAGGCTCATGCCAATGGAGGGCATTTTGTCACTCAGGACAAACAGAATACTAGATCACTGCTGCTTGACAAATCCTCAATTTCATGTTTTGGTTATACATTAAGCCATAAATTATGCCAATACTCGAAAACCTCTCTTAGTAGGTAGACAAACAGAAGACAAATACAGATAATAATGCTGGAAACATGCTTTGCCTGGCACATTCATTCATCTTTTTCCCTGGACTGCCAAAGGCCAGTCAGAAAATCCGCATCAGAACTCCAGAGGTAGCTCTTATCTTCTAGAATAGGTCATGACTTTCTGGCGTCTGCATCTCTGCTAAGAAATGCCAGGTAAGGTTTAGCATAGGCTTGATACCCAACCCAGGCAAGGCACACAGAACTGGGACTGCACGCCCCCCTTCCACACTGTGCACTGTGCTAATTCTCTTGCCGTCCAGTAACAGACATCTGTCACTCAGCATGCCCTGGGGACATACTGATAAGATCTGATAAAAGTACAAGGAACCAGGGGATGTGATGGTCTGTAGGAAAGGCACATACTTACATGCCAAACATGCAGCCTAAAAACACTAATTAATTTCGGGACAGAGTATAGGTACAATTATTTAACCCAAATAAAATCTGTTTTGAGGCAGTTTCTAAAACAACCGCTGGAAGGGTGCTGCACTTCTGTTAAGGCGGTGCTGTACATTTTATCTGGGATGGAGCAGAGTGTTATGAGAGATCAGGTTTCCCCCTCTAGGGGCCATCCCAAACAGCCCCTTCCAATCCTAAACTGCTGACATTCACATGCTAATTACTCTATATTGTTGATTACACTCCCTTTAAAACCAACTGACAACTGCAGCTGGAGACAGGCTCAATGTTGGAGGAATGGGTGAAGGGAAGTGAGTGAGCTTGTTTGGTGTATGGGTGTGCACGTGTGAAAGTGCCCATTTGCATTTGTTGATGTTATTCTAAGTTTGGCTCTTCCTGTGCTCCATTAAAAGTAATAGATGATGACACAGCATCTGCACACAATCTTCCATGTAGCTTCAGGCTGTGCTACAGCCCTGTTTTAATAGTTGTATGTAAAATAAACTGATGTGACAAGCGTGTCACTGTATTTTCTGTTCAGGTATCCAATGGATGGCTGCTTATGTTAGAAAATTGAGCTCAATTGTGTTAAGAATAGCTAAATAAACTGACAGCCTTTTAAACTGAATGATTAGTTTTTAATTGAATGATTATTCAGGACTGAATCTACAGAACAAAAACCTTAACTAATAGTTGACCCATCGACATGCTGGAAAGTTAAAAGTTAATGAAGCAAAAGATATGAGCAGTTAAGGATACAAACTCTGGTAGAGAGTCAGTCGGGACTTGACAGCTCTGCTGGCATTGATACAGGTCGCTCGCACCAAGCTTGGCAGCAGAGCCCCAGTGATGATGGCGCCATTAAACAATGGCCCAAAGAAGGGAACCTGAGAGAGCAATAGAAAAAACAGTAAGAACCAAGATGAAAAACACAAACATTTAACCATCACGAACAAGTTCATTTTGTCAGAAGGGGAATATTGATTTCATATTCCTTTCTTTTTTCCATCTGTTTAGGCCAAGACTTCCAGATGAATGTAGTTTCCCTATATTTGCTTGACAACCACAAGTACCATATCTGACGCAAATCAAGGTAAAATAAAGTGACAATTACTCCCAAATGATTTCCTTATATTTAGCTACCAATCAAATACAAAGCAGAGCTATGTATTTTAGCTGCAGTGTCACTGCGTGAGGGTACATGTGTTTGTTCATGCAGGCCCTTAATCACTGGAGCCCAATAGTTATTTGACCTGGAAGTTGACATGAATACCATCAAAAGGTTCTGCTGTCTTCTACATAGTAATTCATAGAGTAAAATAATCAGTTTAAAAAAATTGAGGTATTGAAATGTTACAAGCAGGCTTTATTACATATGTAGAAAAACACCCAGGCACTGAATTTCAAAGACTGAATTTGAAAAAAAGTCTGGGAAAAAAAACAAACAGCTAATTTCATTGGCAGAATATATTGTACCGCTCACGAATAAGTTACTGTCTGATGTTAACCTGCAGTGTTTGATGGTGAATGTTGTGTGACATCATACAGTGCATTCTTAGCTAAATTTACATGCTGATATAAAGAGACTACAATGCTGAAACAGTCTAGTCTGTCAAAGTGTGCAATAAAATATAATTTATTTGTTCAAGGAAAACATTTATCAGTTGCATCAATGCAACTGGACACTTGGGTGAAGAGAGGGCGGAGCGGTCGACTGATCACCACCTGGTGGTGAGCTGGCTCCGATGGTGGGGGAGGATGACGGTCAGACCTGGCAGACCCAAAGGTAATGTGAGGGTCTGCTGGGAACGTCTGGCAGGCGAAGCTCTCAATTTACTGGTCGATCTAGTGACCGAAAGAACAAGATCACGGACACAAGCGGTCGAAATGAGCTTTCTCTGCAGGGTGGCCGGACTCTCCCTTAGAGATAGGGTGAGAAGATTGGCCATGCGGGAGGGGCTCAGAGTAGAGTCGCTGGTCCTCCTCATAGAGGAGTCAGATGAGGTGGCTCGAGCATCTGGTCAGGTTGCCTCCTAGATGCCTCCCGGGGGAGGTACATGTCCATCTGGGAAGAGGCCATGGGGAAGACCCAGAACATGCTGAAGAGACTTGTCTCTAGTCTGGCCTTGGAGCGCCTTGGGGCCCCCCCAGAAGAGCTGGACCATGTGGCTGGGGAGAGGGAAGTCTGGGCCTCTCTGCTCCGGCTGTTGCCCCCGCGACCCGACTCCGGATAAGTGGTGGAAGATGGATAGATGGGTGGATCAATGTGATCAATGCAAAAATGGAAATTTTTGGGTTCAGTTTTAACTCATATGATGATCGAAAAAAACAAACAAACAAACAAACAACAACATCAACAATAAACAATTGAATAACCCTTCAGTCTCTGAGAAAAGAACATCACCAGGCATACATGGAGTGCAGGGCTATGGGATTGTAAAGATGAAAGCTTGCTAAGTAAGGAGAGCAGCCACCTGTCAGAATACATACCCACAGTGTGGGTAATAATGCACTGCTGGCGAAGGGGAAACTGAGAGCCTTCATACAGAAATGCAGTTGGAAAAATAAGCTGTAAAACCAAACGGAAATTCTGAAGAAAACATACAACATATTTTGAAAAATGGGTTGTGAGGGGAAAAAAACAAAACAATTTTCCATCCCAACCGAAGAATCAAAGAGGCATTCAAAAAATTAAATCTTACATGAAATATCTTTTTGACAAGTTAAAACAGAATAATATGGCCAAGGTGTGTGGGGCGCTGGGAAAAAAAAAAAATCTATTGACCTAAAACTCTTTTTGCCAAGGCGGAATAAAACACAGGAGCATTTTTGTTAGTTGTTCTGCTATTGGTATTCTTGTGGAATGTAGATCAACTCTTCACCAAAACCTCAGCATCAGCTATACTCAACTTCTTAAAAGTGCTCCATCTTTCAATCCCATTTTGTACCCTTAGAATTTTGTTGAAATTCTTTTGGTTTACATGTTATAAATATCCCTCAATAGTAGTGACCTTAGTCTCTTACCTTCTCCTAGGAAGGTAGGAGACCTGGTGATGGTCTGCAGTAGGGGCAGGATGATTACAATTGCCTCAGGAAAGTATAATGCCACAAATCAGCTCCTAAGGAAGCCATAAGTATTACTTTTCGCTACAGCACCTATGTAGTTTGGTACTGACCCTTCCACCCTCCAAAAATCTCCTAGTCTCACTGAGACAAAGGTAAAATGTCAACATAGCATTGCAATGTCTAAATTCAGCAGCGCAAATTTTCTACACGGCCCTTATGCTCACCATTGTATGTGCTAACACATAATGCAGTCCTGAGCAGAGCAGGAGAACTTTAATGTTGTCCTTATGACTTATGACAAAGTGCTTGTCCAATGGAAACCTAGTTTTATAAGCTGGCTCCCTGCATGTCCAACTGTCTTCCTTAAAATGACTGTATTGTCACCTTCCCTTTTTAAATCTGCAAATGAAATTCATGACTGTAATTTACTCAATTAAGAGTACCTTCTTGATTGATTTAAAAAAGGTTCATTGGCGATTGCTCATACCACTTGTCTCTGACAACAGTTCAAAAAGTAATTCTGTTGCAGTTGAAAAGCTCTACGCACAAGCTTTATGTACTCCAATCGTTTGGCACATTCATGAAACTTTCTCCCCTGATAGAGCAGATGAATGAGTTCCAGTTTGTCGATGTTACACAGTCAGTGACAAACTAACCCCGGATAGTCCACTGACTTTGTGCTCAGAATGGATTTTGAATTTGATTCTTTATGTAATTTGCTAAAAATAAGGGCAGGGCTAAACTTATGTAATTCCCTCATCTTAAATGCAGGCTATATCCCATCCCAAGAAAATTGATACCAAAGCTGAATAAGTGACAAACTCCAATGAAAACCTTCTGTATAAAGCAAAAATATTGTTAAGAGTAATACAGAATTATTGTACCTGACAGTCAGAGTTTCTTCTAACATTGTAAATATATTAAAACACAATGGTAGCCAAGACTTAACATTAGGAAAAAGCAGCTTCTATTGTGTCTTCAAGCTCACTACCATAGCAATATTTAACATTATATGGATAAAGGTATTGGGAGACACTCTGAATCAGAAAAAAATGCAATTCAGATATTATGATTAATTGAATTGTATTAACACATGAGGTGTGTATAAAAAAATACATATGACTGATAATGGTTCAGATGTGAATGTAAACAATTTCAGAAAATTGGAATATTCATTCAATTGTGCCTCAAAAACATGATGAAAATGAATTTATACGTGACAAATACTTTTTTTTTTTTAAATGATTCAATGCATGATTAAAACAAACAGGCAAAAACTGGCAGTAAGGCAGGTCTGTTACGGTTGGTCACAAAGTCAGATTTAGGGAACCGATGAAATAAGCAGTGTGCTGTTGGCACTGTGACCTTGACAAAAACAATTACTAACCTTTGTTGGAAAGCTTGTTGAAATTTACTAACCAAAACAGAGCATCTACATGTATTTGGTGCTCTGTGGATTTTCATTTCACACCTTGAAACATTTTTAACAATAGACTTAACAAAATAAGGAGACTTTTACCTGTGGTTTCTTCATGATTTGGATGAAATACATGTGGTTTTTCATGGGGTAGATGACAATCAGCGCATCTCCAAAGTCAGTTGGGATGATTCCACGGCGGTAGTCCCTGGTATGCTCTGACCACACTATGTGTACCTCATCATTTCCCAGGTGACGCAGCTGCCAAACGAACATAATCAAACTACTCAAGAGCTGGGTAGGTACCATATTTGTACAATAATGGTGCATCACTTTGTTAATCCAGTCAGTGTCTGCGGCCCAAGTATTCTAAAGAAGCCTGAAAAGTAAAATGAGGTATCGGAGTAGTGGAGAGGAAAATGACTGATAAGAAAATATTGTTTACAGCTGAAAAGTGAATAGAAGTTCATTAAATCGAGTATTGTAACTGACTTATTTCTGTATACAGCATTTAAGTTCTATTCATATTTTTCCATTACAAGCTTTGTCATGAGAGTGTATACAATCTGCTGTACACAATCTGCTGAACTAACACACAAAGTTTGAAAACAAAGGTTTATGGAAGGATCTGCACAGTGGTTGGTCCCCTCTGCATGACTTTTTCAACATAAATTAAAATTGCAAAGTGAAAATGCACAAAAGTGAACATTTTCAAACCAAATAATTCAAATCAAATTAACTTTCCCCCATCAGAGATTAAATTGCTTTCCATTTCCACTCTATTTACAAACACACATGAAAGTGGGCAGGATAAGACCATACACTTAAATAACAGGAAATTGACTGATGCTAGCTTGAAATGGGTAAACATAATTTCTGAAGTTAAGTGGATGGACACAGCTAAATTATGTTCTCTGACTAGTCTAGATCCCACATTACCTAGAATTACAGTGATGTTGAATCAAGCAATCACTTCCTTTTCAAGGGCTTATGGACACTGAAAAGTGAGCCTCCAATCAGTAGAAAAAATCTGCCAATGTACTGTGGGTCTAATGAGCCATTAAGAAACATGCCCTCGCCACCCAAAAATGCAATTAGCACATTCTATTTTAACACCTTAATTATGGTAATATGGTAATCTTTAACAAATCCACAGCATGCTGATTACTGAAGTTTGCCGCTTTAGTCAGCCTATCCAAGGATCAGCAGGTACCCACCAGGTCAGTTAATGGGATGATATCAGAGAAATGTTGAATATGAATTTGCAGTACAAAATTAATTTGGGCGAAGACATTAGCATTTGGAATGAGCTGAATCACAAGTGTAATGAGGATGCTTATGCGCTGGTCAATCATTTCCCGAACCAGTCTAATTACATCCTTGTTAATCACATCCAAATGTTTAAGGCTTCTTCAATAAAATGGGATCAAGTCAAAGGATCTAGTCCAATTAGCCTTCTTGACCTCCTATCTAGCTTCAAACACATACCATGGACCTGAGAACCCAAGAACACACACAGCTCTTCATAAAAACAACCAACAGTAGCCCAATTAAGCTTTTGTGCCTGGGGTGGGGTGGGTTGGTGGTAGTTGGAGCACCTGTCTATCACTCTCTACCACAGACATACACAGGGATACACAGATGCATACATTCTACATGGCCTGACCTTAAACAGCGTGGTTGTTTTCATAACCAGATTACTTAAGTCAGCTGCTACTGCTGCAGCATGCACTGCTTTGAATCCAACAATTGGATTGAGGAATTCATATTTTGTTCTCTTTTGGGATTAGCTGCTTTCTCCTCTTGTCCTCTTCTCAGAGGCACATTGAGACCCCACCCATCGATATTTCTCATCATACGTAGATGGTTACCAGGATAAAATGGGTGACTGCAGAACAAAAATGGTACCTTTTTAAAATCACAGGGAAATGTTTCAAGTGGATGCAGACAAAATGTTTTCACCTCAATTCTTTACCAACCTCTCCCAAATCTACCTTTGAAGCATCTTCTCAACCTTCCAAATTCCATATGGTTTTGAGCTTGAATTAAACTCTGCTTTAAGTCATACACAGAAAGTGCAGTATGCTGTATCCTGGGCATGTCCACGCTCCAAAAGTTCACACAGCCATGACAAAGTCTGACTCATTTCGGCCCCCACAGAGGTTCAGGTTAGGGGTTGATGGTGGTGGGGTTGTTGCTTTGCAATGGGGTAGGATATAAGGGGAGCCTGATGAATTTCCCCTCTCAGCAGGGTACTATATGAGAGGATTGGCAGCACAGGTAGGGGCCTTGCAGCTCATTTCTCTGTGCTAACTGCTACTTGTGCAATACCATCCAGAATCTAGCTTCAGAACCCAAATCAATAGCTCCTGTGGGGCCAGTAGGAATTGGATAAAAGGATCCTGCCGGTATCCGGCCAGTGCCAGCTCTAGCTGGGAAAACTAATGGCTGAATCCAGGCCCTGGTCACAGCACACAGTGAGGGGGGCAGGGGATAGCAAAATCATAGTCATTACCACAGCGGCAAATGCCCTCTCTTCACTCATACGCCTGCAACTCTGTACTCCTCGGGCCTACCTGGCCTGGGTCACTAATCAATGCCCACATTCTGGAGTCACACTTCCTGATCACAGCTTAACACAGAGCTGAAGGTTTCAACAACATACTAATCTAGGAAAGCAGGACTGTGTAGCCATTTCATTGCATCTAACAAATTGCGCTATTTCACCTTCATTTTAACATACCCAGTCCTCAGGGGATGCTCCAAATACATTACACAAATCTACCTTGGAGAAGACTTTACCCTCCAAAAACCCATTTATAAAATTTGGTTTTAAAACAGTGCAGGGAAATATACAGGACTCACTTTTTTTGTGAGGCTGTCATCAGAATCAGATGGCATTCGTGTGGAGACGTGGAAAATGGCTTCCACAGTAGAGGTAGCGTAGTATGGAGCTGTTATACCTGTGCTGCCATTCCTCTGGAGGCCACCCATGAAGCCACAGTGTGTGGCTAGGTCCACCTGAGAGAAAGAGCTTCAGTTTAGTGTGCTACAAGCTTGCTTAAATCAACAGTCTACATACTGACATGCATCTCTGTTGAACTTAAGTCTTGTTGTGTCTACCTCCCATCCCAGTCCGGATACAAAATCCTCATAGGCCTGGCTGCCTCCACTGTTGGACAAGATAGAGCACTTGTCTTCTTGGCCCTCCTCAATATAAAAAACAGCAATCTTGTGCGTCTCACGACTGCAAAAAAAACAAAACAAAACATGAATTGTTCAATACTGAAATGACAACAGCAGCCAATTTCATGGTCAAAATAACATGAAAAGCCTCTCACAGCTTTAGTTGCTTCAGATGAAAAGGGCTTAAAATTCAAGTTCCATGACTCCAATACTTTTAAATAAAATATGAAGAAGAAATAATGGGAAAAAAGAAAAGAAAAAAGAAAAAAAATGAGGAGGTTTTCTGAAGCTGTTCTTGTTATTCTTTGAGCCCTCCACTCTTCTAAAGCTAGAGCTGGATTGTATCCTCCTTTCAATGCCTGCCATCAGTAGGAGATGGCTGATAATATTAGTAATGACAGGTGAAGGAAATATGATACTACTTTGAAATTCTGAGATATTAGGTAGAGAAAGGTTTTGAATTGGTATTACTATCTCAGACAAAATACACTTCCACAGGGTACAACATAAAAATAATGAACATTACCACTGTCTTGAGTCCAAATTCTTCAGTTCCCTTAAGAGTTTGGAGTTTTTCTTCAGCAAATGAAAACTTTTCCTGTTTAATGAAAAGAGTCAACATCAAATTTTCATGTCTGCAGATGGGATTTAGAGATTGGTAAATATATTGGCTGTCATTTGGCTTGGTTCATTCCACAAAACAAGGCAGAGGCCAAATGACAGCAAAGAAGTTTTAACAGGTTATCTGATGGACTGTTGCTTGGGAGTCTTATAAATATAGAAGTAAATGCTTGTTTTTCAAAACGTCGTGACTTATGTGAATTTGACCTATGCCTTGTCACCATTTCGTGCTCCATCAATGTTTCGGGAAACTGCCACATTGACAAATTTCAACAATTACTGAAGCTTCGAAGACTCCTTATTGTAAAAATGTGCAATCTTCAATCAAGAGGAGATACAATTGTGCTTTAGGCAAAAGTTTTGTTTTACAGAATAGATTAACAAATGGAAGGAAGTCACAGGTGCAAATGGCACTTTCACATTCAGGCTGTGTGCATGTTGTGCCATCACAGTTAAGAAGTGTAAGCTTTTAATTTACAGGGAAGTACTGCAATGATGTGCCCCTGCAAAGTAGACCTTTGCAAAACCAGCTGGGTATTTTTACCCTGTAGGGAGGAGATTAAAAACACTCCAGACGCCTATGTGCTTTTAACTTAGCTCTCCCTGTCTTACGAGTTACAGGCAGACAGCTGAATTTCTTTGAGGGTGAAGGGAAAAATAAATAGTTCAAAAATAATACCAGCAGAAGTCATCCTTGACTGAATTGTGTGGGTTTTTCCAAGTGGCTACACTTCAGAAGTACGTAGCGGAGTGATTCATAAAAAAAACAGGAAATGCCTGACTGTCTAAAAGATTAATCAAAACAATAATCATAGCCAATTTTAGTTGTTATCATACCTGCGATCCCAAGAATTCATGCCAAGGTCATTAAGCAGTAACCGGCAGAAGTAAAAAGGAGCTTTTGGTTCCTGGTGGGAGGGTTCCCGCTGGCAAGCAGCCCGAAAGGTGGCATCCGCATCCCACCTCCTTACTTGCTCTTCCTCCTGCTGAGTCTGGCGTAGAATGGCCTCAAGGATGGCATTCTCCTGTTGTAGGTTCATACCGCAGGGTAAGGGGGCTGGCTGGTTCAGTCTGAGTTGTGGCTTGGGCAGGCATTCAGGGCTGCTGTGTCCCAGATCCTCCAAAAGCTTGTCCAGAACATCTACCTCTTCCTCGTCATAACAGTCAGAAAAGGATTCTGAGATAGAGTGATGATACTTTTGTGGTCCCTTTGCGGGTGAAGTGGTGTGGGTTGTATTGTGTGAGACTGTACTGGTGGCAAAAAAAGGCTGATCGGCTGAATTTAAAACTCCTGCACCATCAGCGTCCTCTGGGTTTGTGCAGTAAAGGATAGCCCCATCCCATGAGTACTTTCCTGAAATGTCACGGACAATCACGCGCACTTGAGAGGAATAATGGGGAGGCTGTCCAACAATGGGAGTCTCACCAGGAATCTGCAGGTAGGAAATCAATGTTGTATCATTGAAGACAAAGAGCTGTAGGTTTGGGCTTTTGAAGACCTCCGAGGACAACTCAGATGACTCCACATATGGGTTGTCGTGATTTTCGCTCACAAGGCTATGGAGGAGGGCAGGGCCTCCACTCAGTGGATGATGTCCCAAATGGTTTACCAAATGAGTCATAACCATCCGTGCTGTCAGGGGAATCACTTCCATGTTTCGTCGTCGCTTTTCTGGTGAAAGAAAGAGGGCATGAAGAAGAAAAATCCCAATCATAGGATGACACAATCGCTTGAGGACAATGTTCATGAATGACCCTATAATTTATAATACTAAAGGCACCTTTACAAATCATATTACAAAAGATTAATTTGTGTATACACATGCTATCATTTATGATAGCTCCTTTTGTACAAGCCAGAGCTCATTTATGATTACTTATAGGGCAGTTTGTTCATTTCTCACAATAGCTTGGCCAGCACACGTCTAAGTATCATCACATCACATCATCACATCATGAGACAGCTCTGAAAAGCCCACAGAGTCTTCTTTCAAAGGCCAAGTGTTGAGGCTGGCAGAGTGCTAATGAGAACCTCCCTTTTTACAGACGTCTGAATAGGACTCTGCTTAGTGAATTGCATTTATGTAAATTCATGTTGTTTTTTTTTTACTCAGAAGTGAAAGGCATGTTGCTCTTTATTCTGCACTGATGTGGGAAAAAACAAAAAGATGCAGTCTTGCATTGTGACAGTGCTGTCAATACTATCATGCCCCATCAGAGTGTAGAAGGCTCTTTGGAAAGCAGGCATAGCTGCATTAGAGATGCACTAGCCCTTTGATGTGACTTTGTCAATATGAGGCGGGGGGCAAGCATATAACTAGGTCGGCACTCTTTGGTTTGGCCTTTTGATAGTGTTTTGTTATTTCTATAAACTCGGTGCAGCCGTGCAACACAACGCAAATATGTGGTGAAATTTTCCAAGTAAAAGCTATTGCTCAAATATCTTACATTGTTTCAAGAAGAAAATGCAATGCCCATTTGGGCTGAAAGGACTTTTTATAAGTTGAGCACATGAGAGTGAAAGAGAGTGGATTACATTGCCTAATGGAATCACAAGGTCACAAAATAAAAACATGAAAACATACATTTATATCTATAGCCCATTATGGGTCTTCCCTCTAGGCCTGAGCACTAATGCGAACATTCCATTCTCTGTGATGGCTGATTTCCTTTTCATACTTTTAACAAGATATTGGCATTTAATGGAGATGCTCCAAATGGATGGGCTACTTCAGAGTTCACATTTTCATGTGAGCATTTTAAGATATTCTTTTGAGATGGGATACTGTATATGCCTTTTTGGCCAATTAGAAGTATTGTATTTAGGTATACTGTATGCAAAAAGGAGAACAAACATTTTCAGGTGCAACAAACTATTATGTTAGCTGCCAGTAACAACAACCAATCATTTTTATACTTTCTATTCATGTTAGTCAGTACATCATCAACACATACTACTTTCTGAATGAATGTGGTCCAGTCATCTTGTTTGCAAACCCATTTCAATTGTACACACAGCAGGTAGTAAAAGGGGGTATTAGGACTGCCCCTGCCTTCCTGCTGTGAATACAGACGTGTCAGAGCCATGTGTCCTTACCCTCAGCTACTGTGAGCAGGCTGCCAAAGTCATTGCTGGTAGTTTGGGAGGGTGGTGGTTCAAAGCTCTTGAGCTGTCCCAACATAAGGTCATAGTCAGGGGACAAGTCGGAAAGGCTGAGGAGATAGTGGCTTTGTTGGGTGTGGAGTGTGGACCCGGACACACAGCAGTGCAACACCTAAGGAGCATTTCAAAGAAGTACCGATTCATTATCTACAGACATTGAGTGCCTGACAAGCTGACTTGACATCCTAAAGCAGTGTCTCACAAATTTCGATGTATGTATTGTGTGTGGAGACACACACACGCACGCACGCACGCACGCACGCACGCAGACATACATATCCTGTTCTGTGTAACATACATACAATATATATGATGGAATTGATAGCACCACCATAGGTTGGTACAGGTCTACAGTTAACATCTTTCTTTACAAAGACTGAACTTTCGAAAAAGTTAAATAAAGCTTTATATATTTGGTCTGTTTATAAGGAAGACAGATAAAGACAGATAAAGACAGAAAAGGCCAGGTTGGTGGAACAAGGGCATACTCAAGAAAAATAAAAAATGAATTAGTCAGTGAAAGGGGTTTTAGAAGGAATTACCAAGCAGACTTAATAAATAAATAATAAATGCTCCATTTACATTCAGAATAGAAGGTAGGGGTAAGAAAAGGAGAGAAAGAGGGCCTTTACTGCTGTGATATGTGAGTGTATCGATCTACATAACAGATGGCAGGGCAACCGTTGGCATGGTCAGATAAGGCACAGTGGGGCAGTAGATTACAGCCATTGGGCAGGTTTACACAGTTAGATTTAATTAAGACTTTATCCTGGTGCTCGGGTCCCATCACAAACACATGCATCCCAATAAACCAAATAAACATCCACACACAACAGAATCTCAGTGAAGTCAGCTGCTGTATATGGGGGGACAAATCATATGTGCAATGTATGTAAAGGAGGGGGGGGCTCTGAGTGGGGCAACTTGGGTACAGCAATACAAAGGCTAATCCCATTCAGTCCATACATAAGCTCGCACTTGGCTGAGAAATATCCAGAAAGGGAGGTTTGCCCTGTAATCTGAAACAGTATTGTGTGAGGCAATGCAAACAGTCTGTGGATAAAAACACCATTCAGACCTCTAGGTGCATTTGAGATGGATTGGTGGTTTTATGCTGAAAAGACATGAACCAAACAGCTGCTAAATGCAAGCACCAAAGAATTACCATCATACGTGGACATATATGCGCACCTGCACACACACATGCGTGCATGCACTCACTCTCAATTTAGGGGAAATACATACTTTCATTACTTTCATTTTTAAATACACTGTGCTGTAAGCAGGGCAGCATATGTGTTGCATCAGAGCACTGTATCAACAACATCAAAAGTTGAAACGTAAGCTAGTATGAATGCTTAGCTGCTGAGTATTTCTGGAGCACTAGAAATGTTAAGAGTAGGAGCCAGAATATCCTGCTCAGAGCCTCTAAGATCACATGCTAGGCACATGCTTACATGCAGTGTAGAAAGATTCACTCAGCAGGTGTATTCTGTTGCACGTCTACCAAATGTACTTTTAAGGGTAAGCTCTACTTTAAAGATCAGCCTGAGCTATAACAGAGTTTTTTTTTAGCTACAAATAGTTTGAATGAGAAAAATGCATGTCGCCACATTTAAATGAATAAATGCATTTGCACTCTTTGTTGTCAGTCCACTTAACAGATTTCCTTCTCCAGCTGTCCTTCCTAACACTGAGTGATTAACCCCAGCCCCTGTCTTAAAAGTAATGTAAATCCATTAACTTGAACCCAAAAATTAAGTCTGAAGTCCTCCAATTGTCTTTTGAAAATGATATAGAAAATAAAGGGTGACCAGAAGCTACTCACTACACACGTCTTAATCTCAAAATGTGTTCTTAGAAAGCTGTAGGTTCAACACACGTATGGAGGGGTGGAGCAGCTGCCTGCTGTAGCCAAAGAGAACAGATGGAGAGGCTTGAGCAATAATCCAATGAGGTCTGTGCAATGTTTTTTTTTTTCAAGTGATCTCTTTATTGTGAGTCACATAATACACAGCTCGTCAATGCAAGAACGACGAGTGTGACAAACACCTTGTTAGCCATGCAACAATTTGATGGCTTTGAAGATATAAGATTGGATAAAAATTGTAATCAAGGCAAAGTTAACATCAAAAATGGGACATGCAGCTCTGTTTTCTGTTAAGTAATAAAACATAGGGTATTTTTCAGCCAGAGAAGATACTCCCTTCGTAATGATTGGAACAATTATAAGTCAATGTGTCTGGAAACATATAGATTTCAGTCTTGATATTGGATTAATACCTTGTGATGACCTGTTTGATATGTAATTACCAATGAAAGCCAGAGGGGCTATTCTTTTGGTCTGGTGATAGACAACCAATCACGCCTAATTGTCTTTGCTTTAATAGCAGCTGCAGTTGCTCTCATATGAAGACATATTCCATTCAGATCTGCAGGACAAGTGTTTATGGCCTTAGCTTATCAAATGGACAAAGGGTCCTGTTTGAATAATTGGACCATTTCTTATCAGGGCTGACATCCTTACAAAGATGTGTCGTTGACCGCATCTGCCCAGACAGGAGGGAATGAATAATATGTCATTCATTTATGCTTGAAGCTTAGGCCTTGTTTTCAGGATCAGACCACAAAACAAAGGGTAAGTGAAATAAATACAGAGACAAACAGATCAAATGATAAATATGTTGCTTTTTTTCCAAACATATGCATGTGATGCTACAACAAGGGGGTTGGTTTTATGCTTCTGATAAATGTCAACTCCAGCTATGGTGGTTGTTTAAAGGCTATTACACCATTGTCATAATCAAATAGGCATAGCCATGAGGTCACCGTGGAGGTTAGTCCTGTGAAAGTGGTGGCATATGTGGCGGGATGGATGTTGGAGGTGTCATGGCTGGAGTTCTTATGTCAGCTTGCGCTAACCATATACACTATATGGCCAAAATGATTCGCTCCCCTGCCTTGCTTGCATATGAAATTAAGTGACATCGTACTCCTAATCCGTAGGGTTCAATATAATGTCGGTCCACCCTTTGCATCTATAACAGCTGCAACTCTTCTGGGAAGGCTGCCCACAAGGTTTAGGAGTTTGTTTATGGGGATTTTTGACCAGTCTTCCAGAAGTCTCAGTCTCTGCTCTAATTCATCCCAAAGATGTTCTTTGACCAGTCTTCCAGAAGTCTCAGTCTCTGCTCTAATTCATCCCAAAGATGTTCTGTTGGGTTGAGGTCAGAACTCTGTCCAGGCCAGTTGAGTTCATCCACACCAGACTGCCATCCATGTATTTCTGGACTTTGCTTTGTGCATTGGTGCACAGTCATGTTGGAAAAGGAAGGGGCCAGCTCCAAACTGTTCCCACAAAGTTGGGACCATGGAATTGTCCAAAACGTCTTGGAATGCTGAAGCTTTCAGAGTTCCTTTCACTTGAACTAAGGGGCCAAGCCCAGCTTCTGAAGAACAATCCCACACCATAATCCCCCCACCACCAAACTTCACATTTGGCACATTGCAGGCAACAAGTACCATTCTTCTGGCAACCGTCAAACCCAGACTCATCCATCAGATTGACAGAATGGAGAAGCGTGATCCGTCACTCCAGAGAACACGTCTCCACTGCTCTATAGCTATAGAGTCCAGTGATGGCGTGCCTTGCACCACTGCATCAAACGCTTTGCATTGCACTCGGTGATGTGTGGCTTGGATGCAGCTGCCTCGGCCATGGAAACCCACTCTATGAAGCTCTCTGTGCACTGTTCTTGAGCTAATCTGAAGGCCACAAAAGTTTGGTGGTCTGTAGCGATTGACTCAGCAGAAAGTCGTCAACCTCTTCGCACTATGCGTCTCAGCATCAGCTGACCCCGCTCCATCAGTTTACATGAACTACCACTTTGTGGATGAGCTGCTGTCGCTCCGAAACATTATTATTTGGATGGGTGAGCGAATACTTTTGGCCATATAGTGTATATGTGAGAAGATACTAAAATTAGTCAGTAGTAAAATGATGAGTGTTGCTCACATTAGCTAACTATATGTTGATTCTGATTGAGACTCTTAAGTTTATCCTCCAAGTGCTAAGTGAGACTACCCACCCTGTAGATGTAGTCCAGCAGTGGGGCTTTCAGGGCTGAGCCATCCTCCCCAGAGGGGATACTAAGGGGTTCCAGCAGCAAACTCAGGGGAACGGCCATACACCAGTCCAAAAGGCAAAGCAAGAGTGACACCATTAACTAAGAAAGCCAGGAAGAAAAGAGAAGGTATTTTGTCAGGGAAGATTAATATAGAATATCACATATGCTAAAAACACAAAAACACTGGAAATGGACATATATGTGGGCAAAGTATTCCTAAATAAATGCTCCAAATGTCAAGGCAATTTAAGTTTTTCCAACCAATACCTGTTTGTCTGCTTCTAGCGTTGAGTGCTCAGCGCTCGGCAACAAAAAAGCAATTGTAGCAACAAAGATCTGTGTTGGGATAAAAGACAGCGGAAGTGGTTATGCATGCAAGTATAAAAATTAAAGCCCAAAGTCAAAAAAGAGAATTCTTTCTTCATAGAATATCGTCATAAGCCACTAATGTACATGTCTTACTTCAATGATCTTTTTCAGCAGAGTTGGATCCAACCTTTGGAGATTTTCCCAGTGAGAGATGAGCAGTTGAAACACATTACAGGCTACCTGAGCCACTGCTTTGTTTCCAAACTGGGCAAACAAACAAAGCAGGTGGAAAGGACTTAGGGTGGACCAGTTTTTTTTTTTTTAAAACAGGTTTTACCAGATATGAATGTACACAGAAATGTTTTATTTCGACCACCTGGACAGTTTTGCTGTCCAGCAAAATCCATATATTGAACAATATAATAATTAACCTGTTGAGAAGGAACACAATTACCGTATCCATTTATGTGTTCAGCCAGAGTGGACATTCATGGTTAAACCTTCAGCATTACCAGATTTTTTAAATTGCCAGGCACTCTTAAGGCAATTCTTAAAGTTATTTCAATACAAGCGGTTACGTTTCTGGACACACAATCTTGACTCTAGGCCAATGTTTAAGGCCATGTCAAACAATGAAAATTCATAATGTACCTAAATTATTTGCATTATACTGACACACAAATAATAGCAGCGCCTCTAACAATCCAGTAACTTTCAACAATGTTTCTAATGTTATGAATCTTAAAACATTTGACCAAAAAAAAGGGGCTGTTTTTTGGCCCCACAGATGATTTTTGGAACTAAATTTTACAGGAGTGCCCCAATCACATTCAGAGGGTAACACATTCATGCCAGGAAGCCGACCATTTAAAAAGATGTTTCAGGACTGTGATGGAAATTACTAACGCTAACATGATGAGATGTTGCAACCTGAAAAAGGATGAATGACAGATAAAGTCCCTACAAAGTTTATGTGCCCTGATGGCTTCACTTTTCTGGGCTATATTTGGGCCTGCTGCTGATGTTTTGGACAAGGTCTGACTTCCAAACTATTTGCTCAGCTCTTGAGATAAAAATATCAGGACTTTGGACTTCGAGTCAAACGTTAAACTACACAGTGACACTCAAGTATTTTGGATCACACTTAAAATTATCTAGACTTCCAAACCACAAATTTCTATCCAATCGTTTCCCCACTTTTTACTAACAAATCGAAAAAAAAATCATAAAATTGCAATTGAAATCAAGAGTATGAAAAAGTAATGGAAGACAAAGATTCAGACAAAGACTATAACTTTTGATGTACGAGTGTGTTTGTATGCTTCCGTCCTGCCCCCTAAAGTGTCCATATAATCAGAATTGTTTTATTTCCACTTTGTGCCATTGTTAATTTTCTCCAGACTCATTGAGGTAGAGAATTGAGCTGTTGACAGTTTTCGCTCACATGGATTTCTTCAGTGATTTGAAATTCTTTGTGGAGAATGAGAATTTCCTATTTCTTCCAGCTGAATGCCTCTCAACATGTAACAAGGGCAGACAATGTGGGGAGTGCAGAAATGGCCAAACACAAAAAGAGGCCCTGAGAGTTCAGCACCTGCTTTTAGAAGAGAGACTCTCAGTGCCACTCACCCCCCCCCCCCCCCCCCCCCCCCTCCCCCCCCCCCACCCCCCCTTTTTGGGGGGGGGGGGGGCGGGGGGGGGTGGGTTGGGG
>CAAKHD010004551.1:77890-111603 GCA_901007705.1 Fistularia tabacaria
AAAAAGGCAAAAAAAAAAAAGGGCCCCGAGGTTCACCCCCTCTTTTTGAAAGGAGACCCCCCCGGCCCCCCCCCCCCCCCCCCCCCCCCCACTCTTACCCAGCCTATACCCGCTATTTTGGGGCTGGCTGAGTCTGTGTGTCAAGTTGTACAGGGGAGTGATTACTGCTCCATTAGAGAAGGGGGTGGGGGCGGGGGTTCTTGAGCAGGAAGCTGGGAGATGTAGCTGCTTAAATTGGCCCACATCTACTGGAAATTACGCCACCACCCAAACCCCTTTTTCCATGGAAATAGATAAATAAATAAATTAAAATTAGCCTCCACTGGTTTTCTGCATCTCTTCACTTAGGGAGAAAAGAGGGCTCTTCCAAAATATACCCATGGTCTGCATCATTGGACAAATTTTATTCCCACACTTTTCCCACCAGTAATGATGTCAAAAAATGCAGTCCTTTAATGTGATCATCTATCATTTGTCAAAGCAAAGCTATAGGATTTCTTTTTTAAGAAAAGAAAGTGACAAACCGAGGGAAAAAAAAAATCTCAGAGAATTCTGAATGTATCAATTTACAGACACTTTGGCCATTAGGTAGGTTCAAGCTGGGACAACAAAGCTTAATGAACTGCAGTATTCTATAAATGACACTGAAAAGGAGGGTGTTTAGCTAGTACAATAAAGCTCCACTGTCTTAAGTTTGCCTCTGACCTTTAGTGTTACTCCCAGGACGTTAATAGCATCTTTGACGAGGTGGTGGATGTTCTTCTGCATTAGCTCCTCACACACCCACAGACCAAGACTACACACAGCAATACACCTGAACATTGAAGTTAAGAACAGAACAAATGATTAAGATGAGTAAGGTCATGATTTTTGTTATGGACATCCACATTTGTATCAAATCTAATGACATGTAAGATTACCTGGCTCCTTCACAGTGTTCCTTTGTTGCTGTCTCCAGCAGGATGTTGACAAGATAATCCTAAACAGCCACAATAAAGATTGTCAGATGACAATTTTATCCTTCCTCTTAATCTCGTCCCTATAAACATTCTAAACTGCTGGTTGTGAAATGTAATTTCGGGGTTAAATAAGTCCCTAAAAGCAATTTTCTAATTAAGAATAAAAAAGCACATTCATCTTGCCCACAAATGGAACCTGGGTGTAAATAATGTGAAAATGTATTATTAATTATTATTACATTATCATTACCCTGATATTCTCATTGCTCACGGCAATGTCATCTGAGCCAGGCCTGCTCTGCAGTAGTGGAATCTGGATGTAAAGGTTAGGGAAGCACACCAGTGAGCCAAGAATTGTTTGAGCCTCCAACCTGGGTGCCTATAATAAAGAGAAAAAAAAAAACATCAAAATAAAATCACTTATTCTCCAGCCCAGTTTCCCAAAATGTTTCCTCAAAGAATTACAAAATTTTCTGATTTTTGTTTTCGCTATATTAAAAGACTTTTCGACAATAAATGTGTAAATGTTGGCACACAATTTCCAACCAATAAGTCATGCGCAACAAAGAGATAATGGAGATAATTGTGCATGCTTGTTTGTAAGAGAGTGACTACTTTCAAGAATGTGTTGGTGGTGTGTGACTGGGGACTGTTTGGTTATGGGCAGAGCCCAAGTCAGCTAAACAAATTAATTTCATTAAAACTGATAAAAGGTTAATGCTAAATACTATTATGGCCGCATTCTATGGAAGGATTCTGTTCCTAATGCTCTTAATTTATATATTTTCTCCAAACAAAGCATAAAGGCTAGGGCTCTTTCAAAACTACTCATTTCTAGGAAACAGTAGGCCCACTAAGGGAGAGAGATTCTCTAAATGCGTTACGGGGAAAAAAGAAAAAACAAGAAACAAGACATAGCACACAATCCAGGAACCAAGTGACTAAATAATGGAAGTCAGCTAGTTCCTCTGAAATAGACAAATAACTGTACATTATTGTTCCACACTTTTGATTAATATTTTGGCAAGTGCATCAAAAGCGATATCGCTAAAAAGTTTGACATACTGTATGTACAGACTTAACTTGGAAGATATGATTATTTGGGGACTCAATATACTTGACCAGACCAGAGTCATAGGCAAAGTTGGCATCAGCATTCTTCACAGTGATCTGAATTTCCATCAGCCAAAATTTCCAGGAAATACGACATCTACCAAAACATCCGTTTGCAGTCAATCCAATGCAGAAGAAACACTGCCTTCTGTGTTTTAAGACTGAATCACTGAAAATGATTCTTTCATTCCAAAAAAGGACTAAGGTAATTTATGTATCGCATGTGAAATTTCTTGATCGATTTGTATGGAATGAATGAGTCTACTCTGGAAAACACCATAAGATGGCAGCTGATATTGTAAATTACATTTTTTCTTTTAGTGTGTCTTTACCTCTAAGGAGTTACAACTGAGAACGCAGGCAGCCGCAGTGATGAAATCACCAATCAGCATGGTGAAGCCCGGCAGGCCAAAGAAGAAGAATCGAGGAGAGCAGGACTGGATGATGGTGTTTACAACATCCTGATGACACAGAATGTTAACATCTATATTGTGGTCATTAGACATTAACAACTGAGCACGTTTATTTACAAGAGATTTAGATTCAAAATACAAAAAAAGTTTATGTCGGTCAGTAAATATTCTTGTATCAGTTTTATTATTTTTTTGTAATTCACTGCCCTCTACACTTGCAATAGAATTGGCTATTAGAATTTTCATTTTCCTTTCAAATTTCTAGGTGACTTCTGGCTAATATTGTTTCAATATCTTGCCAGTTTTGGTTTCTTGCTTTGGATCTTTGAAGTCTGTTTGTTTTATTGGTTATTGCTAGCCAATATAAGCATAACGTTTCCAGCAATTTCAAGAACCATAAGAAACATTTGATGAATTTAGCCAACACAATTACGAAAGAAGAATTAGCTCCCCCTCCCTGCCCACCTATTCCTCATCATTTCTCACGTCTTCATTTTTGCAAAGGTTGCTTAAAAAAAGGAGGTGTTTCAAAATTCCATTTGAATCCTGAAAATCTCAAGACCCCCTTCACCCTCCCAGGAAAGAGCCCTGTTCTGTTGGACTGTAGCAGGTGCTATGAGCATATGAACACAGGGCTTTGCTAGCATGATTCAAAGTAAGCTCTGGTTAATACAGATTTCTGCCACAAAAACAGGAAATATTTCACATGTGGTGAGGGGAGTAAAGATCTCAATAAGACATGTAACTAAACAATGAGGAAATAATAGAAACAGAGAAAGACAGAGAGAGCAGCAGCAGACAGCTTGTTCACAGAAGATAAGAGGGAGAACAAAAGACCTTCGCATTTGTGAGTCACATGTATATACACACACATAACCAAACCTGTAATTAAAGCCAGAGCGGTTTTGTTTTGCAGGGGTACAGAGAGGCCAGTGGCAGATGGGTGCTCTTTCAATACTGACATATGCTCTATCGTCTCACAAACGGCTCAAGCATGTACAGTGCAACACGATGCCTGAATTCATTGTGAGAAAGTAACAATTTTATAAGTTTATTTTAACATTTATTTTTGAACATGAAACTGGGCACACACATACAATTAAGAGTCACCCAAGTAAAACAAAAGTGATGAAAAGAATACATTTTTGGGAGAAAAAAAGGAAAAGTACAAGAATGCAGGCTCTCACAATCAAGCTGAAAAGGGAAGATCTCTCTTATCTTAGACATGCGCATGCATATTTGTGTACAAAGTCAAGGCTCAGACTAAAAGCACCTGCCTTCTTGGCCATAAACTTGTGTAAATCTAACAGTTCAAACATCAGTCTGTTTCTAGCTAAACTGAGAGGCACATTCGCAAATATAAAGGCACACAATTTCTCTCTTGCTCCCTTCCAATTACAGGGACAGAAACAAGGTCCTCTACCACCTATCTACAACAATAACCTGAAGCTTTGGCAAATAGGGAATTCAGGGGAAAAAAAGAATAAACACACAAAGGCAACAGGTAAGAAGTCGATCCAACATGAAAATTGGTGGTGAGAGCTTTAGGATAGAGGTCCTGTTTTACCCTCATTTTGTAGGTAATTGACCTCTGAAGCGTAATGTGTGGTGCAGTCAGAGGTAATTAGTGAGCAGCAAACTGTTGCTTGATTGCCTGAAATGAATGGTTTGGAGGAAGTCACAAATGCAGAATGCAGAGTGTTTTCTTTTGCTCGTGTAAGGAGAAGGAGACTTATTTGAGGTACAGATCTCAAAGTAGAAATTGACCCCTGCGTGTGTCTGTGTCGGCTGCAGGACTGGTGCTCGCATCAACAAAAGACGCATTAAGATAAAGCTGAATAGAACCACCTCAGACCTCTTCATTTGACTTTGTTTCCAGCACACCTGTTGGACCTTGGGGTGACAGAGTTCACTTCAGCAATAAATCACTTTGACAATGTAGACATGTTTTATCTTTATGTAATATTTGGTATGGACCCAATTAACTGTTAAAGTTCAATACTGGCCTTGTAACCCTATATCCAGAACTTTCCCCTCATGAGCTGATTTGGGAAAAACATTGGCCATATGTAGAACAATAGGGATGAGAGTTGAGGCTTTTGATTTGTGGTCATCCGTGCAAAAGTAATTTGGCACCATATAAGTGAAACAACACTCAAATTGCTGTAATAAAATTAGACATAAAAGTAAAAGTAGAAAAGCAGATAGTGTTTCTCTGGAAAACACAACTTTGAGAAGCCATTGGCTTCTCCTACTGTGGTCTGTCATATTTGCAATATTCATGGATGTTCATGTAGTTCTAAACTTTACAACAAAATATGTTGTTCAACTGGTTAAGACAGATGACAAATGACATAGATTACTGCTATTATGACACAGTCTTGCTTTTGTATGACCGGGGAGTGGGAGGCATACAATCGGGGCAATAACCCTGATCTTGTCCCTCTGTCTTTAAAAAGGATTACTGTCTTTTTGCTCCAACATTCGCTGAATTTAATGACAAGGATTTACAATGGAATTTCTCTTCATCGTCAACATAAGACAGACCCTGACCTACATTATATAATATGACGTTTCTATGCAAAAGTCTACAAATGGTCGAAAATTAAATGTTATTTTCCAAATGTGTCATTTTGTTTTCAAACTTGCAGATTACACATTGATTGTGTACTGTATATTGCAGTTGTAGAATACCAACATAAAAAGGATGACTACACAGATATAGATTTCTATACAGCCAAGCAAACATTTCTGCTTATTTTGTTATGGGCAGGGGTGGCATATGAGCCAAGAAAAAGGGAGGAGATTGCAAAAGCCACTTTCTTATGTTAAGCAGGCGTGCGGCTGTCCTCTATTGTGTGGCATGAGGACTCTTTTTTTCTGGCCAGTTTGAGTATGCTTCAGTGGCCAGCCTGCTTCTGGCCCCCCAACGCATTATACAGATCTGCAACAAAAGCTGGAGAATGTAGCCCAGTTCCCCCCATTGCTCTACTCTGCATTACGTTCCCCATGCTCTCCTCCCGCTCCTTCACACACTTGTATACACACAAGCAGGCAGACCAGCCGGCTCTGGGCCACTGGCTGAATTGTCAGTCTAACAGAGCGCGACAGACGTCAATCCTTAATTAATCACGTATACACGACAGGGGCTCAAAACATCATTTAATGATATTGAAAACATTCTAATAAGCTTGTCCCACTGCCAAGGTGCAATAGAAACCCAGCCAAGAGGGCTGGGTTTCTATTCCATCCCTTCGTCTCGAAGGGATGGAGCTGGGCCTAATTTGAATACATGGAAGGGTGTGGCTAAAAGAGGTGATGCCAAAAGATGGAGGAATTCTGCTTTACCCCTAGTTGGCAGGCTGTTTTAAAATCTGAGTATCAACAGCTATAATAGATGGAGGGGGGTACCCATATCTGTGCACTGGCAGTAAAGGCTGTCAAGTTGAGAGCAGATGCATACACATCATCAGGTACAAATACTAATAACAAAAAAGGGTTAACTTGAATTTTAGTAACCTGAGAACCTGAACCACAGAATTATAAAATTAAAAGACAAACACACAAAGTTCTGTAAATTTCAATATATATACATCAAAATGACTGCTGGGCCGCTATTGCTGAATTGCTTATGCATTGGCAGCCAGACTGAGAAGCCATCTGCTGGTTGTACCTGGTCATCACTCGTGAAGCCCTTGTGCATGATGTGGTAAAGGTGAACCAGGAAATCACTGTTGGGAAGGACATCCTGGTGCCTGGTCATCATTTCACAGATCAGTTTGTAAGCTTGGAGTTTGCCACCCTTGTATTCAGCTGGCAGCATGGTGGCCTTGTAGAAGAAATGGAGAGATAATTTATTAAGTACTCATGAAAAAGTATTAACGAGACAAATTATTATACAAACAACCAATAATGAATCTGGCTCCATAAAATTTTCTACAACTTTGAAAGTAGATTACAATTAATCCTGCATGTTCCTGAGATTGTGATCTTTTTGGTCAGTTGTTCTGTTTTCTGTTGCTGTGTGATGCTGTCACCTTGAAGAGCCAGCAGGCAAGCATTCGGAGAGGGGGGATGAAAGCAGGCCTGGGAGGAGAAGATTGGTTGTCCATGCTGATACCAAGGTTGTCCCGGATCTGTAAAACCATAACCAATTCAAGGAGTCAAACCGACCATGTCATCTTTATGTGAAGCAGAAGATAATAAAAAAGGTAGGGGGCTTAACACCAAGAGAAGACACGCTATTGAAACTGCATATTTGTAATAATATTACAATCCAACTGAACTAAATCAAAAAAATATGAAAAATATATAAAAATGATCACTTTACCTAGAACTCCCTATATCCTTAAAAATGTTATTGCATTTTTTTTAATTTTTTTTTTTAGATACGATAAAGAAAAGGCTTAAATGTAAGTGTGTCTTCCTCATCAACTCACCTTGGCTAGCTTGTGCCAGAGCTCATAGAGATGGGAAAAGACCTTGGAATGGATTTTGGGGCAGCAGATATTGTTGACATCACCAAGGATACCCAAAATCCTTCTCCAGAGGACAAAGGCCGAATCAGCATGCCAACCGGTTAGGGTTCCACCCGCAATTATGCTGATATCATCAGCCAAACACTCACTGCTGTCTACATGGTCAAAGAAAGGAGCAAAAGACATAGGAAAGTTTAGTCCTGATCCCAAACCAGCCACCCCAAAAAATATTGGGTAACCGCCATATCTGTGGCTGTGAATCCATGATACAAAGTGATCCAAAAGTTTATTTGGTAAAGACATTGGATTTAATCAACAAATGCAGAATACCACTCAAAAAGAGCTATCGAGAACCATAAGACAGTTTCTAAGTCAAAGAATACTCTTTTTCGAAAATACTAAGCAGCTGTTGATCAAATCCCTGCGGTTACCGTACATTTTCTGGAAGAAAACAAAAAAAAACCAACTAACATCTCTGTCCACTGAAAGAGATCAGAGTGATGAAGTAATTTTTGGGAAACAGGCATAAGTCTCACTCAAGACTGTAATGAATGTTAGCTGGTTTGTTTGAGGACAGTGCCACGCTGTGGGCAACAGAGGAATGATGGGGAGTTGACAGCTGGAACAAGTAAGCAGTAGACATGAAGCAATGCTTCAGCTGTTTGAGCACAATGTTTAAACCAGAGATGCAGGAATTAGTTTCAGTTTCAATGTGGAACAAAAAATAACATATATTGCTGAGAGAAAGCAGAATCTACAGGATTGATGAATGAAGTAAAACCTGGATGAGCTTAACGTAAGGAAGGGAAGTGAATGTAAGAAAAAGATAGAGAATCGAGAGCCAAATGAAGACTCTGTTATCTAGGTAGTGAGTAGCGGCCAGAGAGTAGTACCCAAGTGGTGTGGCATGTGCAAGACAGACTGATGCATGGTGTCATCCAGGGAGCTATCCCGCAGGTGCTCAGAGTGCACCAGAAGGGCTGGTGATGCTTGGGGGTTCTGAGGATAGTGGAAGTGGATTTGGTAGGACGGGGGTGCAGACTGGGGAGAGAGAGCACACGCAGGACCTAGAAACAATGGATAGGGATAAAACTGGGTTTGAGGAAAGGAGAAAATGAAGATGCAAGACAACATAGATAAAAATTCACATAAAACGATGGGATGTGGTGAGAACAGCCTCTCTGTCAATAATAATGAGAAGCTGCAAGGTTTTGACAGGTGGAACATGTACACACGCACGCATAAACACACACACACACACACACACACACACACACACACACACACACACACACACACACACACACACACACACACACACACACACACACACACACACACACACACACACGTACAGTGGACCTCAGCCCGTCTATCCCCCTAATCACGCACAAGTCGGCCCACGAACAGAATTTTTGATAAAATTCGGAACTTTCCTGTGCATAAACACACAAACAAACTTGCAGGCGTTCCGACATGTGGCGTTGTAGCTTCGCGACGGTCATGCATAGTACTCAGCGTTGTTTACGTCGTTCATCGTTGCATTCATCGTTCTTTTGCATTAAATTAACCGACATTATGGCTCCCAAGAAAGTGAAAAGTGCTAGTGAAAGTGGTTTTAGGAAGCCTAAGCATATAACAGTAGAGGAGGAGAAGTGAAGGAAGACGTGTTACATGTTTCAAGTGCTGAGTTCAAACAAATGCATAGCAAGTGGAGTGAATTGCAGGCTTTCATTGAGAAGTATCACCCTACCCCAAGAGAACTGTGACCAGCAGAGCAGTGGACATTTTAAATGAAAATGTGATGTCCCATTTTTGGAAAATTCTCCAACAAAGAACAAGACAAAATTTCTCTGGATTGCTTTCTTGATCAAAGAGCACCCACCCAACCGGCCATCGAACCACTTCAAATGACACAAAGAAGAGAGAAAAAAACAGCAGAAGCACAGTAATAATTGCGGTTATCTTTAATTCCTTTCTGGATTTTTGCCACACATAAACCCGTGAAAAAATATAGTTTTAGGGCTGGAGAATGGATCAATGGGATTTGCATTCATTTCAATGGGAAAAATTAATTCAGTTTGCATACATTTCGGTTTGCAAACCGAGTCAAAGAATGAATTCAATATGTAGGCTGAGGTGCCACTGTATATGGGTAATTTGCAATGGTAGAACACAAATATACTCACACACAGACACACACATTTCTAAATTAAACTGTAAATCTCAGGCCCTTTAGTGATGGAACAAACCAACAAACATTGAATAACATTGAATATTTATCTTTTTTCAGCAACTGAAAAGAAAAAAGATCAGGAATTTTGGGATGATTCTTTGAGTTGTTACAGTTTTATGACCCATGTTATTTATTAAATTAGAATATCAAAGGCACCAAAACCCTGCCAGATTCAACAGACTGGAGATGAAATTATAGAATTACTGAACTCTCTTAAGTGATTGCTTGTTGAGATTTGACAAATGTTATCCACTATCCCTATTAAATATTTACCTGGGGTATAGACTACATCTACAGTCCCCCCTTAATGAGCAATTCCATCCAACTGGCCCCAGGAGTTTCAAGATATAATTTTCTTTATCTGCTTTTTAATCAAACACAACCTAGTGTATGCCTGGGGGCGGATTAATTTTAATTAACAGGGTTGAATTGTACAGTACTATTGCTCCTGATCACAAAGACAGTGCTAAGTTCATGGTCTCATACTATTTTAGGGAAGTCTGAAGATAATAGTTAACACAGAACTGGATAATGAGTCTATACCTGCCAAAGCCTCATGGTGACTGAGAAGAAGATTCCCCTGGCTCTGTGGGTCAGTTGTTACATCCATGTGGGCTGACTGGGTAGACTGTGTGTCAGTGTCCTCATCAAAAACCTGCCAGGTGACTTCTGCTTCATTGAGATAGCCATTTGATGTCTCACTGCTTATACTCTCACCTGTGAAGGACAGATGAATGAGAATGGATATTGAATGTGAGAAGAGTCACATTATAACGAACAGATGTGAGACAAACTGTTACTGCATGTAGAGTCTTCAATAAATTATGGAAATAAAATTCTTCCTTTAAGTGACTTATATGAAAACATAGTGACGTAAAAATGTAATTAATAGTTATTCTTGAGATATGATAAGTTATGCAGTTTTTTACTTTTCTCCCAGAGCTTGGTCCTTGTGTAGTTTAGGCGTCCCTCAGCATTGCTCTCCGCCTCAGCTGGACTGCTGCTACGCTGGATAAGGATCTAAGGACACAAAAAAAAAAATCACCCCAGAAAAATAAATGAACAAAACAACCTTATAAGCAATATTCTTGCATAGGAAAATCCTTTTTCAGAACTTTTACATGCAATGTATTTTTCTCACCACCGGTGGCTCATCACTCTCTCTTCTCCCTTCCCCCATTTTGTTATCAGAGCCAAAGGATGTTGGCGAGTGCAGTCTGTTTTGGGCTGTAGAGTTTCAATAAATGATAAAAAGAGACCAAGGCAACAAAAATATTTTTATCAAAAAAAATATTGTGCAGGGCAAAGTTCTCCCTCTCCATGAATAATCTATATGAAATGTTTGACTGACACTGAGTTTTTCAGCCAGTGCTGAGGAACTGAGAAAATTGGGTTTGTAGTTACTTGGTAGTGTATCAGACAACTGTTGAGTGATGTCTGAGGTGCTGCTGCTACGTGGAAGAGGGCTAGCTGCACCTCCCAATTCCTCCTCTGCCCCACACTCTGACAGCTGACACTCTTCAACATCTAACAGGCACAGCAAAAGAGGAAATTTTGGTTAGGAAAGTGACAAATCACATACAAAACAGTGGAGTGGTAACACAGGATATTGATTTTGTTATTTGTTGTTGATTCACAAGTACATGATAACACTGGAGAAATATTAGGATGTGCAAATATGCATTAGTGCGTGACTCTTACTACACAGTATCTTCAGGCAGACAGCATATACCAATATGGCTGGCCAAGAAATGTTTTCTGTTTGTTACGTTGTTTAAAATCTGTTGTTGGAGCTCTCAGTTAAAAATATCTGCCAGAAACTGTGCATAACTGTGACATAACGTCACGCAGCTGGGAGAAGAAGGGCAGATGTGACAAAACACACAAACATTTGTAGCTCTCAGAATACACTTTACCTGAGAGTCTGTGAGAGCAAGCAGAGTTACCAGAAGCGATACCAGGCAAGAAAGAGCTCACAGTGTGGAGCAGCATAGGAACACTTTTAGTAGTGGGCAAAGTCTCATATAGATGGACACAGTTGCTGATGGACTGGCTTCGCTTAGCTTCCATCAGGGGAAGAGGAAACAGAAAAGACAGACCCAGAACAGGTAAGAATAGAAGGATGAAAACGGTACTCAGTAACAAATGCTGCAAACTTGCTATCAATAATAAATGCATTATTGACTAGAATAACAGAGTAAAATATCTCCACATTGAAACTTTCACCTGTCTAGCATCCGATTCACTTCTTGCTGTAAATTTCCTCCGTAAACATTAGTAATAAGCATAAATGTAAATTATGTTATAAGAATGAATTATAAATACCCATATTTTCAAAAATACTTAAGTACATGCTGATGTGACTGAGATACTAGAATTGTTAAATTACAGGTAACATTGTTCTTAACATTAAAAACATAAAATGGTGACGTTCAAAGTAGTAGCCATATGACAAAGATGACCTAAAAACTATCCCTGCAATAACAAAATAAACGATGGTTTGATTTAACCCATTTCTCAGGGATATTACAAAAAATATTGTTTTACATGTTAATGAGTAACTATTGGCAAGTTTTGACATTAGACATCGGTGGGGAATTACAATTGTGTCCAGATAGCACTATCTTCATCATTTGTGCATTCTATAATTATATCTTTTGATGAGAAAGATGCATTTACTCAGCTACAACCCACTGTGGCTCTCCGTTTATGAATATGAATGAGCATTAATTACACTCTTAATGAAACTATTAAAAATACCACACAAGTGATATGTAGGCCTTCTCTTGAGGAGTATGAAGGAGGGCTGTTGGGCCTTTGAAGATCAATGTGGAGGATAGCCAATTAAGCCAAAGATAGGGTTTGTTTTTAATTACCATCTTTGCATGTGCATATGTACAAACAAACAGGACTTAAATCTTTTTCAAAGGTATACCAAGAATATGAACTCTGTCATCATTTGAGGGGAAGCGATAGAAATGGCCCTGTCATTCTTCTTGTTAACATTAAGATTCTATTATTCTCTAAGTGCATGACTGTGACAAGCAATGCAACAAATTAGTCATCTTTGACTGGGTTAACTAACATTACCCTATCACACCTCTATTAGATGGTATTTGCTGTGTCTGAACTGAGCTTGGGACAGTGAGTGTGGGCATCTGATGGCTAAAGTCCATCTGGCTCAGTGTAGGCATGGACTTTGTCTGAGTGCTTTTAAATGTAGTCCATAAATCCGATAGTCACTAATGTAACACTTGCCCAAGAGCTTTACTGATATGGTCCACTTGGTACACATATCCAAGAGACTATTACTGCAGGGATAAGGATCATAAAGGTATCCCTCTGCCTGATATTTTGGTCCACTTTAGCTATGCAATATCCCATGTCTCAGGCCCGAGCAAGAACTCAGCAATGACAAATTTGATTTTTTTCTACTTCTGTAAAACCATATTACTTATACAAAGTTTGGTTGCATAAATGTGGTTTCAACTTGCTCCTTTGCAAATAAATTATCCACCATACACTTTAAGAGCACTGTGCTACAAGCAACGCACACACAATCAACTACTTAAAATGGCGAGTTTTTCGGCTGTACCAATGGCACATTACCCAATAAATGACCAACTGAACCGAGCGCAGAGGTTTAAAAAACAATCTTGCTCTCGTGGCTGCCCGTCCTGGGAGAAGGTGACCTGATTGATGCTTTTCCAAAGGATCTCTCCTTTTTTAAAGGAGAGTTTGGGTAGAATTTCCTCACTGGAGTAGAGGGTCTTTCAATCACTGTATAAATTGCAAATCCCCAGGGCCAATCCCTGATATGTGATTTAATGACTGATTTGACAGATTTGCTTCTCATTTCTCTGATAACATTAACATTACTTACTGCGTGTATTTATGAAACATATGCTTTAGTAAGGTTGTCTTCATCCAAAATTAGGTATTTAGATTTAACTGTTACTTCCAGGTCTTTATTCATAGAATTATAACATAATAATTGACATGGACTAAAATGAAACAAAAACCAAAAAACCTATGACAACATTTTTTGTTCAACCCTCATATAGATGGTATCTGTATACTTAGAAGTACCGTTAGCACTGTAGAATATTTATACTTAGAAGACAGATAATTACCAGAAGCCTTCTGTCGGACATTGTTACGGGCTTTTTCTACACCAGGAGCACCCGACGTGGTAGCTGAGCGAACTCTCATGGGCTCCTGGAAACCCTGACCATCTTGCTCCCCTTGGTTCCTCCAGCTGAGCGAGAAGGAACGGGCTACTGCCTCTGCCTTCTGAGAGTCCTGCATCACTCCTGGAATTAAGAGAATAACACATGCAATATGAGGGGAACATTTTGTGTGTTCCTTACATTTATGTGGGGAAAAATATGATATGCAAGATAGGACTTTGTGCTTCAATGGGATTGACAAGCTTATCAGCAGACTAATGAGCAAAGTATGTGCAGTATTTTCATTTTTCCTTTCTCCCTCACCACGTCCTCGTTGTTTCTTCTCTTTCTGTTCACTGAGTTTTTCTAGGGGCAGGTGAGCCATGTCTAGGCCGTAAACAGAGCGTGCGAGGACAGCCGTTAGGGAGTCCATAATGCTGGCCCACTCTATCACCAGCTCCTCCCAGCAGGTAAGAGAGGATAGGACTGTCAGCAGCTCATCCCATAGTTCCCGGGAGATAAAAACACACAGGTTGGCCCGCACCCATGCAACTATGATGGTCTGGATACAAAATGAGAATGACAGAGTTAACTAGTATTAACAGCTTCTAAGAAGTTCGGACAACAGGAATCAATTAAAAATTCCTTTCTAAGGGATAAAGAGCAAATTCCATTAATTTGAACATCTAGCAGTTCAGCAATTTTTGATGCAACCTCTTGATATTTCATTTTCTTTCCTGAATAAATGTGTCTTTCCTATCGATTAAAGATAATGTGCTTATCTATAAAAAAAAATAAAATAATAATAATTATTTTTTAATAAACATTGATGCTTGAATAACTATCAGCGGCGTTGAAATAACATTAAAAAAACTTGAATATTCACTTCTTGGCATTCTTCATACCTAATTATGTACCCACTTCTTTGAAAATACTTAAACAAAGAAATGTTTGTTGATAATTACATATCAAAAAATGTAAAAAGAGAAAGACAATTTGAAAGACACAATATCTTTAAAAAATGAACTTCATTGCATGACTACAAGCCTATTAGTTCCTATTAAATCATAGACGTTCCATTTGACTGTGGGCAACTCTGAGTTTCCAACATTTTCACCAAACAAGTCCAGCTTTCCTATTTCTCAGTTGTTGAACAATAATTTGATTGATATACCCGAAAAAGTATCGATGCCAAACTTTCAGCAAAGCTGTCTTTTCTTTGGTTTTCCTGTGGCCTCTTCATCACAGCATCGGTAATCCTTAGTAGTACCTGCAACATCTGCTCCCTGCAGGACACAGTCAGTCAAACATATCAGCACTAAAGAATGTTTGGGAAAAGTCTTAACCCTGTCGAAAGTCACTACACACAGTTTGTGTATAATATCTCCCCTACCATGTCTGTGTGTCCATTGTGTGCTCCATAATCATGTGCCGATAAATGCTGAGAACACATTTGCACACGTCGACCTGATTTTCCAGGAGTTTTGGTACATCCTGGCAGGGTTCCAGCAGAAACACATTGGCAGAGTTGGTCAGAAATACCTACAAATATAGTTGCAGAAGCAAAAAGATAGGGGGACACTGATTTAAAGTGGAAAAACTCCCAAGACAAAACACATATCGTAAGGTAAAAAACAGACCTGTAGTGTGGGCTGGATGCCAGCCTTGATGTCCTTGTTTTGTTCCTCTGTGAGAAAGCCCCGGCTGATTGCACTGCTAAACGAGTATGTCCTCCCCCAGCTGGATGTCCGCCGGTGACCATAACTCTCCAGTGTCTGAGCGAAAAATGATAATACATTTAAAGCTCATCTCACATCCTATTGGACAGAAATGACTGCATTTCAAAATTCTACGATCACAATATAATTGAACATTGTTCTTATAACAAATTTCCATAGCATGGAAGCATATTTATCAATTAACAGGTCTACTTAAATGAGAAATACCTAAACATTTGGGGACATCAACGGGGGACATCTTACTATTAAAAAAAACATGAAGTATGGAAAAAAATTAAGTATGCGGCTGTTGGTTGAATACTCTAATTCTAATCAGTTGAAGCTGATCCACTGACCAAGTGCATGTTACGCATTAAGATAAGATAAGATAAGATAAGATAAGATAAGATAAGATAAGATAAGATAAGATAAGATAAGATAAGATAAGATAAGATAAGATAAGATAAGAGAACAGTTAATAAACGTAAAGATAAATAAACAGCAAGGGTGAGAGTAGACAACCAAAATCAACAATAACATTTCTTATTAAAATAAGAAATATAAAGCCATCATAGATTCTGAAGAAACTTGCCAGTAGTAAATGCCTATCTATATTCCAGTAATTAAAAGGATCAAGCTGCATGCAGGGGAGCTGATATTGTCTCTACAACATCCTTTTAATATGTTATCAGAAAACATAGCAGCAGCAAGCAAGAACTGAACTGGAGAAGCAGCTGGAGAAGCAGGTGAAACCATTTACAGTGACCCACACGAATAGTTGCCAAGTATGTGCCTGATGATAAGCATTTAGTTAAAGCACATGGAAATATTATTCAAATTGATTATGCTTTATTGTAGATAATTTAATTTTAAACTGTAAATCTGTAACAGGGGTCAGAAAGAAGTTACATTAAAATATTATGGTGTAAAGAATCTTTTGTTTTTGTCATACATTCAATTAACCACCATTATTCAAGAGTGAGAATGGGTGACCTTTCTTTCATCAGAAATGAATGACACTCATTGAAACATTTCTCTGCACCCATGTTTGATGGTAAGCTACTGCAGCTTGTAAAGCTGTTGCACCTTGAATTTGTCCCAGATGTTGTCTGTTTTCAATCTAAAGACCTTGATTAGTGTCTTTGCAGCTTATAGAAATGACAATGAATGCCATGTGGATGATTTGCATGTGGACTTGGGGCAATAATTTTTCCCTCATTCCTCCCCAACGTCCATGACTTACAGTCTGAACCAAGATTATTGAAATGAACATTGTATCACATTATTGCACCAAAACCATATTTAGAGTGACTTTTCAAAAATTTACCTGGCCATGCGTGTTATTAGTCTCCTGGCTGTGGATCTGCACAGAACTGTCGTCCACTTCATCTTCCTGAGTAGTTTTGTCAGGCTCTGTCATGAAGTTTGGCTTCTCCTGCAGTATCCACTTTCTATATACTTTGATCACCTTCCTGGTGGCTGATGCCTCACAGGATGGCAGCAGGAAAGCCTATGAAAAAATATAAATGTTCAATTTGAACTGATGATGTCGTCATGTGTTGTCACATTGATAGTCTAGAGGGTGTTTTGGTTCTTGTAACAGCCAGCCAGCAGGGGGTGTGGTGCATGCACTCAAAGTTAACTTTACATCAACTTATTTTATAGAGCACTTTGAAAAGCAAGCGCGGGACCAAGTAGTATACACTTGACATGGGAGAACGAAGGACATTAAACAAACAGCAACACAACAAACACAAGAAATCTAAAATATCAGTAAAAGTGCACCAGGGCACAGACAACAACAACAACAACAAGTAAAATAGAGATCATTAAATTGGCGTCATTCAATAAGATCACGCTGGGTCGAATGCCCACAAATAAAAGTATGATTTAAGACTGGTCCTAAACGCGGACAGTGAAGGTGCATGCCTCAGGCACCCAGGCAAATGATTCCAAAATTTCTAAATTGCAATCATGGTTCAATCAAGATTAAAACCACACAGTGTTTTACAAAGTTATTTTTTCATATGAAGTCAAATTGACTTGATGACAATATTCTGTCTGTACCTGGTGGAAGACCTCGTTGACAAAATTGACATTGTCCCTTGTGGACAGGAGAATGGAATGCACCATGTCGTAGACGTAACGGTGCTCCTCCTCAATGCTACACAAACTGGAGTCGCTGGGTCGTCGATCTGATAATGTACTGCTATTGGAGTGGCTCTTCTCAGGTTCCCCCACTGCGCCGTTCATATCCCCATCTGACATCTTATCCCTGTCCTGGCTGCTACTGCCTGCAGTGACAGTCTGAGCATCACAGAAACGGATTGTCAGTTAAAAAGGAGCATGTGTTCTCTATTCATGGGGTCTCACACTTTCAGCTTGTCACTTTCAGATGGCAGACAAAGACATATAATCATCATTATTTTCTGCACCTCCGTCACACTAAATTATGCCTGCTGCTGTAAAGTGCTCCAAAAATTGTGAAAAGTGAGAATCCATTGGATTCTGAATAAATTTCACCCAGTAATTGTTAATACTTAAAAAACAAAAAATAAATAATTGGAAATAAGGCTGGGGGATTTTCACATGTTTGTGGATAACTTTGATGTGGTGTGGGTAAAATGGTCACTACAGTGCTTTATTTGATTTTAATTGTCTACTTCTGCATGGACTTTAACAGTGTGTCTACCCAAATTGCACTCCATTTAAATAATACCCAACAAGAAGAGATTCCTGTCTATAATATTACGTTCCTTTATAACAGCATGACCTCCCAATGTGAGCATGCAAAAATCACATGTTCAATTTCAGTTTTATATTATTTATCTGATACAATAATACATCAAAGCCAAAGCCAGTCTTTAAACAAATGCCAGTACTCGGGGGTTTCTACGCATGAGATCAGTCCACATCTTCTTCAATAACTAAGAGATAATCAGAGGAGCACTACATACTCACCTGGATGAGTTTGGGAATGACCTCTGTGCCATTCTTAGCGCTCTGCACGGCAGCAGCACTGTTGACGTACTTCTTCTCCAGGAAGAAGGTGACAAGCCAGGTAATGAAGGCCACACGGGGTGCCAAGTACTGGTCCCTGGTACAGAAGGTGCTTTCATTGTTCCTGGTCACTGGCACATATAACGGTTTTGGTCTGTAATGGGGGAGGTCTGAATGGAAGACACGGTAAAAACAGCGAAGGTTGCTGAAATTGGGAAAATAAAGAGTGTGTGTGTGTATACAAAATTGTGTGTGTATACAGACACATACAGACACATACATTCTCACACAAACACACAAATATAAAAGGGGTGTACAAATTAACACTTCAATCCAGATCAATTAATCTGAATTAGGCAATTGACATTTTTTTTTAACACAAGCAATGTGTGCACAGCGAAATGCAGCCTCAGGAGGGCAAAAGCCAGTGTCTCTCTGAGCTGGTCCCAAGCCTGAATAAATACAGAGGGTTGGGTAAGGAACAGCATCCAACATAAAACGTGTGCCAAAACAAAATATGTGAATGGAAACGACAAATCTCAAACTGGATTGGTCGAGGCCCAGGTTAACAACAACTGTCATTGGTATCAAAATCAGTGGAAATTGGGCTACTGTGGGCCGGAGAAGGATAGGAGGAAGGTGTGTTCAGAAGCAGAGAGAGAAGAGGAAAGCAAGAGTTTGGGACTGAGAGGACGTACTTTGAATATTGGGACGAAGACAGGAAAACCGAGAGAGTTTGTTGACATGATGCAGTGAGGCAAGGTGGATATACAATGTGTCCAGGAGACTAGGTGGAAAGGTAGCAAGGCTAGAAGCTTAGGAGAAGATTTTAAGTTTAACTATCGTGGTATATACAGGGAGAGAAATGGAGTAGGAGTTATCTTGAAGGAGGATTCTGTAAGGAATGTTCTGAAGGTAGAGTTTTAGATAGACTGATGAGTCTGAAACTGAAAATTGAAGGTGGGCCCACAGGTGGGATGTAAATAAAAGGAGAGGGAGAATTTCTGATGTGAGTTAGATGAAGTGATGCAGAATATCCCCAGAGGGGAGAGAATGGTAATTGGTGCAGACTTCAATGGACACCTTGATGAAGGCAATAGAGGTGACGAAGAAGTGATGGGCAGGTTTGGTTTCCAGGATAGGAACACAGAGGGACAGATGGTGATCGACTTTGCAAAAAGGGTGGAAATGGCTGTAGTGAATATTTTTTTCCAGAAAAGGCAGGAAAATAGGGTAACTTCAAAGAGTGGAGGTAGGAGCACGCAGGGAGACTACATCTTGTATAGACAATGCAATCTGAAAGAGATCAGGGACTGCAAAGTAGTAGTAGAGTGTAACCAGACAGCATAGGATGGTGGTTTGTAGGATGACTCTGGTGACAAGAAAGATAAAAAGGACAAAGGCAGAGCAGAGGACAAGGTGGTGGAAGATAGAAAGGGGGAGTGTTGCATGGTTTTCAGGACGGAGTTGAGAAAGGCTTGGGGTGCTCAGGGAGAGCTTCCAGATGACTGGACAACTACAGCTAATGTGATCAGGGGGACAGGTAGGAGAGTACTTGGTGTGTCGTCCGGAAGGAAAGTACATAAGGAGACCTGGTGGTGGAATGAGGTAATGCAGGAGTATGTACAGAGAAGGCGGTTAGCAAAGAAGAAGTGGGACACTGAGGGAACTGAAGAGAATAGACAGGAGTACAGGGGGATGCAGTGCAAGGTAAAGGTAGAGGTTGCAAGGGCGAAACAAAGGGCGTATGATGACTTGTATGCTTGGTTGGCCAGTAAAGAGTGGGAGAACAATATCTATAGTTTGGCAAAACAGAGACAGATGGAAAGGCTGTGCAGCAGATTTGGGTGATAAGGATGGAGAGGGACGTGTATTGACAGATGCTAGAAGAGTGATGGGAAGATGGAAAGAGCACTTTGAAGAGCTGAATGAGGTAAATGAAAGGGAGGGAAGGGTAGAAGGGGTGACTATTGTGGACCATAAAGTAGCAGAGATTTGTAAAGGTGAAGTGAGGAGGGCATTGAAGAGGATAAAGAGTGGAAAGGCAGCTGGTCCTGACGATATACCTGTGGAGGCATGGAAGTGTCTAGGAGAGGCAGCAGTAGAGTTTCTGGTTTGATTATTCAACAGGATCAGGAGAGTGAGAAGAGGCCTGAGGAATGGAGAAGAAGTGTGATGGTGCCCATTTTTAAGAATAAGGGGGATGTGCATAATTGCGGTACTATAGAGGGATAAAGTTGATGAGCTAACAAGGCAATTATGGGAAAGAGTAGTGGAAACTAGACTGAGAGCAAAAGTCAGTATTTGTGGGCAGCAGTATGGCTTCATGCCTAGAAAGAGTACTACAGATGCAGTATTTGGTTTGAGAATGCTAGTAGAGAAGCAAGAGAAGGTCAGAGGGAGCATTGTGCCTTTGCAGACCAAGAAAAAGCATACGACAGGGTGCTGAGAGAGGAACTATGGAATTGTATGAGGAAGTCTGGAGTTGCAGAGAAGTGTGTTAGACTGGTCCAGGACATGTATGCGAGACGTGAAACAGTGGTGAGGTGTGCTGTAGGTGTAACAGAGAAGTTCAAGGTGGAGGTGGGACTTCATCAGGGATCTCCTCTGAGCCCCTTCTTGTTTGAAGTGGTGATGGACACGTTGACAGATGAGGTTAGACAGGAATCTCCCTGGACCATGATGTTTGCTGATGACAAACAACTTATTACTTAATGCCGCAATTCCAATCACTGGAAAGGAAGACTGATAACTCTAAACAACATATTTGCACTTTCACTGTGAAGTTTGAATACAAAAAGCCTCAAGTCTGGAGACTCGACTGGCATAAAGTAGTTTACACAGACTGCATAAAGAAGCCTGTTGTTTCACCAAAGCACTGAGTCGAGGATTCCTCTCCTAGCACCTCTGTGAATGCGACACCTGGCTTGCACCAACCCTCACGGGCCCCATGCGTAGGGGCCAAAGGTATTGTAAACAAGTTACTCTTTTTCAGCAGCTGCCAGACAGAGGGCCACATTAATATTTGTTTATTACAAAAACAAAAGAAAAAATGAAATGTGGTTGGTATGTTATATTTTCTTAATTTTTATTTCGTAATCTGACCACCATATCTGTTCTTTAGTTTAAATAAAACACAATTTAAGAGTGTATATAGGCTTCTGCCATGAGCCCCCCCCCACACACAAAATGAATTAATAATCAATGGAAATAATTGTGATAAATCTAAATAAATCCACAGTGCCACCGATTATTCGAAATTTCAAAAAAATTCAAATTGTTTGACAGCCTTAATACACAAACACACACATGCGTACATGCAAACACAAAAACATACTAATACAGGAATTATGAATTCACCTCTTTTTAAACCACCAATATTCATGTATTACTCCATTCTCTAAATGTATGCACATGGTCATCTTACCTAATAATGGCTTGTAGAGATTTGTGAGCTTGGTGAAGGAAGGGAAAAGATGTGGAAGGTAGTACTTCTTAAAAAGGCTGAATAGAAACCTGAAGCCTGTTTCCTGGTTCTCTTTGTTCTTCCATTCTAAACTGGAGGCCTGGCAAACAACACACAGGCACACAAGGTCAGACCACGGTTGGAAGAAAAGGGCTCCAGCATTATTCAGCCATTGGCAGATTATTGTTAAAAACACAACAATTGAAGGTTCCTCTAAAAAGGAAAGTATATTTTTGGGAAATGGTTTGGACAAGATACACTTTGTATCAGCATTACACATTTCATAGCTTTGGTATGTGGCTTTTCATCTAATCGACTGACAGATGTGCATGAAAGTGCCAACAATGTGAACGTTTGACAGCCTATCTTAAAAACAACAACAACAAACTAGTGTCATCTAGTGGTGAGGCTGAGCATTGCAACACTCAAGGAACCTTCTAAAAGTCACCCAATACAATTGGGTAAGAGCAGAAAGCTAGACAAAAGATAGTGTCCCACAGAAAAAAAAAAAAAAAAAAGTAAAAAAAAAAGAGCTCATAAAAAAACTAAATTACTCCTTCACATGGACGGGAGTGTACAACTGAAACTGAGTATCTGAACTGAAACCTTCCTTCAGAGGCTGTCTGTAACTGGGATGTCAACTATTTCCAAGTGGCGCAGAAAAAAAAAATCTTAAAGGGTCAAGACTTAGCCACACTTGTAATGTACAGTATAGAGCTATTATACAGTCCATCATAATAACCTTGACAAAGGGTATACAAGCCAATCCTGCCTGTCTTGGGATTGCAGTGGTGCATCAGTGCCGCGACACTGTTATTGCTATACCTGTATTTCTACAGTTTTTGCCATCAAAAAATTGGTGAGACACTGACTGTCTAGAGTAATGTGTTGCTGAGACTTTTGAGATGTGGGGGCCTCCAGAGAAATGTTCTGTTGGGGAAAAGGATTGCATTAAGGGCATAGCCCCCCTGGCAAATAGGCAATTCATATCTCCTGAGCAAACGTAGTCATTACCTGGATAACCATGAACTTAAGCAGAGTTTCAAGGATGTAACAGGTCTGGTCATCTGCAACCTTTTCTCCTACACCAGCTGGAACCAGTGGGGTAATTTCCTCAGGCACTACCTTAGCTGCTTTGGTTGATGGATAAAAAAGATCTCGGTTAAGTACGATTTGTATATACTGTGAAATCGCTGTAAATAAAGGGCCATGAGTGCCAGTGTGTTTGCCCTGGCTCACCATCAGGGGGGGTGGAAAAGGGGTTGTATATGATGTTGTCAAGGGTGCAGGGCCCTCTGGATGAGGGCACAGCAGGGAATCCTGGCACCAAACAGGCAAAGATAAGAAACTGCTCCTCAGCACAGTTGTCCCTCAGAGCCTGGAGCCATAGCAGAAAGAGCCGAATCCCGTCACAGCGGATCTGTGAATGGAGGGAGATATCGTGAGACACAGGGAGGAAGACTTTCACCTTTGCAGAAAAATGTATAAAAAAGAACACATCGTCCTGACAACAATCCTGTCATTTGCTGAATCATATAAGGCATACCACTGCTATTTTACTAAAAATCAAAAATGTGTACCTGTTATTGGTGTATGAAGTAACAAGAAGATGAAGAGGCTTTTGTGTTGAAATGAAAAAAAACATTTACCTTGAAAGAATTTCCAGTGTGTAGGAGCTTTTTTAGAATAGAGCCTGTGCAAATGAGAAAACAAAAGTTCAGCACACCAGGTATTCAAACACACAGTTTCGGCTGATGCTCAGCAGTGAAAAAACAAACCAACTACGAGGGACCTGTGCGACATGTGCACTGATGCAAATGAACCTTTATGTTACCATCTAACTGGTGAAAAGAGTCTTCAAATCCCTCTGATAAAAATTCATGTCACTTGGTGGCAACAAATATGTTCATAAAACCAAGTGCATTTGATTGTCATGAAATGGACTGCTGCTCTGATTGCTACGTGCTTGCAGGAGGTCTGAGTGCATGAGAGGAACATATGGATACCCAGACAACAAGAGTACGGCAAGCTCTTGAGATTCTCTGGATTAAGTTTAAAACTGGGAAATCTTTGGGGTTTGAATGGAGCTACGAAGGGTATGATGATTCCTATAAAGAAGAGAGTTGTTCCGACAATAATTTGCCTCAGACAAAGTAGCTATAATGTGCTAAGTGAAGTGATATAAAAGTCCAAGCAGAACAATACTGTGATTTTACATGTTGGGTGTAGGAATATTTTGAATGAGACAGAACATATTAAACCTGGATAAAATAAGACACTGTATCTGGTAATTGACACATTTTTCAGAGAATTACACTGAGACAAAGCAGAAGAGATAGATGACATCTTTACATGGATTGAGTGAAAAGAAATGTGTTCAAGAGAGGGCCACACAGTAGGTTTGAATCTGTAATAATTTGTTGACTTAAGAAAAAGTAAGCTTGTATGGTGCAGACAGTAATGAGCTTTAATATTTAAATCAAGCCTGAAGGAAGGGCCAGTCTGCAACAAGAAACCCAGACTGCTTAGCCGCCAACAACTGACAAACAAAAGTCATAATTGGGGTCATCGCATCTTGTAAGGGATTTTTTTTTCTTTTGTGTGGGACTGAAATCATGCCAGCATAATTTAATTACTTATTTGCATTTCAAATGAGGGTCTAATTTGCATTTCCAATTTACATTCCTGTCAAAGACTAATTATTTTCTCAGCATTGTAGAATACTTGGACATGATTGTGGTGACAGTTCTGTCCTATAGTTCATCTTGAAGGTTATGGAAGCGTATGGAGAACAGACATCTGCACTTCCAGCCAGGCTGCTCTTTACTATTCTAAATCTAAATATATAATAGTAATTAAACAGAGATGAGGACCCAAATGAAAAAGGAATTTGATTTTTGGGAAATAAAGTAATACTATTAAAACTGAGAGCCTTTGTAGCCGCACGGCATGCACTGAAATCCGAGGATACACATTCTCAAAGTCATAGATAAAACAACAAAATGTAGGTCAAACTAATGAGGTAACTACAAGTGTATAATGGCAGAAAGAAAGAGATATTGTAATCCTTTTGCTCTAAATTGCTCGAAAACAGATGCAGTGCAGCTATCGCTAATTTATACCTCAAATTGAGTCTTTGCAAAGAACAGGATAAGGCTGGATTTACAAGACTTAAATTTTCTCTTTTTCTGAGCAACAGCCACAATTGATTGTCATTTCCGCATCAAATATTGTACAAAAAGAAAGATACAATAAGTGACTCTTAAAATGTGGTACTATTTAAAGACTGCTTTTAAAATACCTATTTAATGAAATCTGTTCATAATTTTGTTGGTTTGCATCAGAACGAGTGACATTAAATTATCGCCATGGATGTTATTTGGTGAAAATAATTAGCCAGACATACCTATGCTGTGAAACTGCCATCTGTTGTAGATTTTCTCAGGCAGAAGTTGGAGAATTTTCTGTAGGGAGGTAAAAAAAAAGAGCTAAACATTAGGTTTATTTATAAAATAAAGAAAGAATTACAAACACACTGTGATAACTGTAGTTGGTTTAAGTAGTGATTTAAACAGTGTGTGAGAAAAACAAACCTCTAGACACTTTTTAAACTTTTTAAGTTAATAAACACCAACTGTCTCCAGATTTCATGATAATAAATGTGTATATGGAGTGATCATTCACCAAAAGAAAAATTAAATGGCAACTGAATATTGTAATGCAATACTGGGCAAAATAATATAAAATTTAGGATTGCAGTGTCTTCATTTGTTAACACCATTTGGCCCTGTATTTGACACAGGACAGAAGTGAGAAATGTCATCACATTGGTACTAACCACTTTACAACACAATTCAAGCACCTTAACCTTTCAACAACCTTTCATTAATCTCAAATAGACCCGTTGGTTAACTAGCTACTCTACGGTGAAATGAAAGCTGCGGGATGATGGTTGATGGGAGTCTCCTTGCGCTCTCAGTCATTGTGTCTCTTACACATGCACACGTGTGCCTATCACGCACGCACGCACGCATGCAAGCACGTGCGCACACGCACACACACACGCACACACACACACACACACACACACACACGCACAATAAAGCTACTGATGAGCCAATGGTGCACTGATTATCAAGTCTTCATCAATGGCCCACTAAGACAAGTTGATAGGTCTGCTGTAGGACATGCACAGCTCTGACCTGGTCAACCAGGCAACAATTTTCACATGTTGAAAAGATCTCTGGCCCAAGAGGTTCATACGCCAGATTACAATACAGAGCATGAGCCCATGAGCCACTGTGGTTTCAGAGCACTCCACAAGGAATATTAATATCTATGTTGGGACAAATAATGATGAATACAGGATTATCGGGAGCTTTACTGACACAGTATCATATTGTGGCATTCGAGAGGAGACAAACAGCCATGTGATTTTGGAAATGGAAATTATTGGAAAGAACACCAATAATCTGCAGTCATTCCTCTGACTTGAAGTCATTGAGAGTTAAATAGACAGCATGTTCATTATAGTTTATAAATATGTCCTTAACATTTTTTCAAATAGATATACTCGTTGAATCCAGAAAAAAAGAAATGCTTAAAACTGCTATTTTTTGTCAATTTGTTGGCTTAAAACTTCACGGCATGTTGCTCTACGGTGGGTTATTCAAGATTTCACTTCAGTTTGTCAACTTCTTTCATCCAACTTTCCCTTCTGTCCTCTGAGACTAAACCGATACGATTATCTATGATAGTAGATCATAGATAGAGAGTCGATGATGAAAGACATACATAATTTTGAAATGAGGAAGATATCTAAGCTGTTCAACTTCTCAATCTCATCCAGAGACATGGTGATGATGTGTGTGTGTGTGGAGGTACAGGACTGCATCATACCAGTGATCCAATTTGGATCTTCTTGGGACGGCAGACACATTATTCTTAGCCGCAACACAGCAGGGTAGCTTGATTAAGCTTTCCCCTGTGTGAATGTGCTCATGCTCATGCCAGCAAACACAATAACACCTTGGTTCACTCCTTTACGCTGTTAGGGGAGGGGAAAGCGGGAATGAGATAGAGAAGCTAGCTCAGAAAGACTCCCCGTGGAGCGGGAATGGCAGGCGCAACAATGAGGAATTTACTGGCTGATACAAAACGGAAGCACACTCTGCCGAACTGGCGGCTGCTGGATATACTATAATCTGCAGCCATACTCCAGCATAGAGATGGAGGCATTACTGTGGTACAACCACAGCCTCAACCAATTTACATGATCTGCACTTGGGTTTCTAGCTGCAGGCCCTGAACATGGCATGGAATACACGTTTCCCAGGTGGTCCACGAGGGCTTTTTGACTGACAAGCAGCCCTCTTTACATATTTTTGAAATTTGCGTTTAGTTCAGATGTTCAATAGAGCTTGGTCATGAAAATACCGGCTGAGGTCAATAATTTCAAAAAGTCGAGCAACACAAAACTTGAAACATTTGGTAATCAGACAAATATTAAAAAAGCACAACAAATGTTAAGACAGAGAAAATGTTAAGCTCCAAAATTTAAAAAAGGGATTTAAGCAAAAACATTAAAATAATAGGATACAATGAAAAGTATTTCCAAGATTTTGGCTAGGAACTTCATTTAGGGTATTAGAGGCATCAAGAAAGTGCACTTAACCACCCTAATCAAACCTAATCAAAATTACACACATAGATTATAAAACAAAATATCTTTCCGACCATTTCAGCAAACTAAAAATTTATAAGCTTGTAAAATCTAAATGAATGGCAGAATAGACAAAATATAGGTTTGCATAATAAGGTGGCCATCACTGATAAGTTATCTGAACCAATTATCCTGTGTGTGGGTTCATTGGGACTAGCGTCAATTCCAGTGGACATCGGGTGAGATACAAGGGTTAACCTGTACTGGTCAATCACAGAGCCGCATATAAAGACTTACAACCATTCACTCTCTTATTCATATTTCTGAACATTTAAGAGAAGATGAAGATGAAACAGGGAGAGAACATGAATCAAACAGGCTTAACCAGTGCACTGCCATGCCATCATCAACTGCATTTATCACTTACAAATGGTGAATAAGAAAATGCAGCAAATGGATAGTTAGTTTAACGTTTCAGAGAAAATGCCTAATCAGGATGCTTCATAACACCTTTACCCTACACCATGAGGTTCGTCAATTTCTTAGCCTCCCCTAGATGAGTAAGCTCAACTGCCTGTATGAAATTACCGGTAAGACTACAATTCTCAATCACAGCCAATAGATGGCAGCAGAGTACAATCTTGTGCTGATAGTCCTCTGACTCTTGTTCTGCTCTACTCGTGCAAGTTGTAGCACACTTGAGACCGTGGAATTTCTTTCATTATCAAGCATAAATATTTGGGTGTGAGGAGGCGGTAGGTTTGTAAAAGAAACTACATATTTTCAAATTATTAATTGATCCAAAAAAGATCAGGTTCATGATCTCAATTTGCACCAGTGGCACATTAGATACATCTGAAAAACTGTTTCAAACCAGGGCCTCAGGCACCAGGATTTACCCAACCTGCGCCATGTGCTGCTCCACTCAATTAATCTTTATGTGCCAAACAGTAATCCTCTGCATTCAGTCTTAACAAGGACTACGTGAGGGGGGAAGGGAGAGGAAAATAAATCACTCCACCAATGGCTCATAGCTTATGGCTCAAAATATATCTGGCAGCATGCAGGGCAGATGTGCATATATAAGAATATGGGGATGTTATCCTGAAAGAAAGTGCAAATGGAAAAAAGATTGACTAATATGGTTAATTACCCTCTTACTTTACTACATATTTCTAAATATTTTCAGTCTAAAATTCCTTCTCTGCTTCTTGCTTGTGCTTTTAACAGCTGTCATAGACAGCAGCATCCTGCATTGATTGAATGAGTTCAGATTCCATGCGATCCATTTAAAAAAGAAAAAAGTTTGACTTGTTTGAGACTGATTTATCTATTTAGTATATGGCAATTAAATCAGTCAAATCTGTAACCTTGATGATTGGATTGAGAGAAGACAATAAGGGTAATTCAGAATGCTTAGTCCATTCCTGACGGGTCAGGGAAAGGTCATATCCTGAAGAGAAAGTCAAGGGAAGTAGATATGCAGACTTCCCTTTGCATTTGGATGGTTCCAGATCTGTACAGTAACCTGTCCCATAACCTTGGTGGTGCCAGAATCAAACTGCTCAGAAGCATTGAGCAAGTAAGGTCATCTACAATCAGATGGGAGAGTAAACAAACTGGAGTCTCATAAGGCCAGAGAACTCAGACATCTGACCATGGAACTCATTCTGGTCTTATGACAGCATAACAGCTCCCAGAAGCAGAAAACAGTTTCAATTTTTGTCATTTTAATTCTACACAGTTTTTAGCACAGTTTAAGATATAAGTTGACAAATAGATGCAAGTCAATAGATAGAAACATTTTCACTAAGTTGATTTTTTCGGGTGACAAAAGTATTACATGTCAATTAAAACTTGAACATCTTTAAGTTTAGATTTGAAATTTACATACCTAAGACAACTTTTAATAAAGTATGACATTTTCTAAAGCAAGGAGAAGGGCATTATGTATTTTGTAAAACTATAGAAAAGTCAAAAAATTCTATATTGGTTTGGCGATCATCTCTCAACTTTAATTTTTTTTCCATAATGTAACTTAACTGTCACCAATTCCAGGCTGAGCTCTGTGGGAGCCTTCCCACTGCAGGAGTCCATTGTTTTGTGTTGTGAATTGTCAAAATTGTTGATTTCTGCTGTTTCGTGTGTATTGCTTGAGACTAAATAGGGCTACTCAGATATAGCACATACTATCCTAAATGTATCCCCTTTTACTTTCAGTTTATTTTTATGGGAAAAAAAAATTATGATACAATGTGCTGATTGTAATTAGTCATTACTTGACATGATACAATATTCAACAGGGTCACAGTACTTTGCCATGATGGGATTTGTGCCTGAAATCAGTATAAGTTGACAAATGTACATCAAGTTGTACAATAAGCTTTGCTGGAAACTTAAAAGACAACCAACAGAAATAATAAAAAGCTATATAAATAGCGATATAATCAGTTTGGATTTTGGAGGATCATTTTCCCTATCTGAAATGCCAGATGGGACAGATAATTGGAGCTTTTCAGGGAACTTCCCTGTTTATGTTGCTGTTCTAGAACGGTTTTATGACATTGACCTGTCGTGAAAAATGGTCACGTGACATTGCAACCATTCTTTCATGCTGTTTCCAATGCTTTTGCAAGAGAGCTTATGTTATCGCTTTTGTGCACGTCGGCCCGTTTGGGTGCCACTACTCAGCGGTTAAAACTTTTGAAGGTTTATAGTATTGCAGTTGTTAGATAACGTTGCACGAGAGCTTGGTTTTCGAGTTGTTCGACGACAACGCAGGCAGTTTCTAAAGGCGCTATCTGAACGCATTTGGTCATTCCTCATGCCCACACAGGGCACCCTCCATTGTCAGTGTTCGGAACTCGGTCCCGACTGAAATGTAAGTCAACTTGTTTTTATGTGGCTCGTTGGGGCTGCCCTGTCGATTGTCTATAGCCCCACGGCGGCACTCCATCAGTACTCCACCAATGAGCTCCTGCGTCTCTGCTTCCACCTCGCCCGCGTCCCGACCACGGCTCTTCTCCTCTGCCCATACCCATACATTTAGTTCTGTAACATGTTAAATCCATCGAGGTTCTCGGCTGATATTAAACTATGACACCACCCCTCCAGTCCGCAATTCGCCGTACTTCCCACAACGCTGGCCGGGATATTAACAACAATGTGTTAAGCAGCCTTGCTCGGCCAACTCCAATGCCAAGCAGGTACCACAGTAGCGTCAACTTCGGTCTGCTAACACTTCCGCTCACTCATCGCCAGGATCTCCCGTTAGACTGTAAGTTGACTTTTCTCTGTCAGACAGAAACGTGGCAACATCCGAATGACTTTGTTTCATTGGGTGAATTCACTAGGCACGAGTTTGTTCACAACTGTTAAACCAGCGGCTCGAGGAGGGGCGGGGCAGGGATATCGCGGGGATTCATCTTACGCAGTTGAAAGTCATGCTTGTAATCGCCACGGTCTTCAACTCATTAGACTACACTGCATCACATCTCCCTGAATCTACTCCCATAATTTTATGTATCATTTATCGATCACCCATGCCAAATAAGGATTTTCAGAGTGACTTAGAGTGACCATAAAGATTCCAAAAAATCAAAATAGCAGTCATAAGGAGTCGTGACTGGCATGGAGGAGATAATGCCTCCTCTCAAGTAGTGCTGAGCCATATCAAATTAGCCTGACATTTTACACAAAATCCTCTTTATTTTCCACAAGGTCAGTATTGTACTGGTAAAAGTGTATTTGTACTACCTGAATGCTACTAATTTGGCTGCAATTTAGATTTGTAAAATCACATTTTTCAAACAAAGTATTTGTTAAGTGGATTAAATGTTTCATAATAGAAAGTAGTTGGTCGGGTTGGATAAAGGCTTCAACAGGGTTCTTCAGGGTGCATGTTGATCTGACTTAAATACAAAAGGCATTTATTTTGACTTGCTTTATTCAAAAATATTACTGTTTATAGTAATATTGCAAAATATGCAAAGAAATGATAATACAGTTGGAAATTCATATAACTGTCCACAATAATGGCAAAATAACTGATACTGTTACTAACTCAAGTAATAACAGGCTCATTCATGACTATTCTCCTATCCAAGTCCTTAGATGTATATGCAACTTCTATCCTTCTTACCTGTGAAACTGATGGTCAGTGAAGGCAGAGAAGCTGCTATCTTAATGATTTCTTCCCTGCTTGGCCAATGAGTAATTGCTTCACATTTATGCAAATCAATGCAGTTCTTTATCTCAGTGGATTTACTCAGAGTGACTCATCAAAGTACCAAAACTGTTTATAGTCATACACTTAGATTTTCACTTAATCAGCAAAATGCTTCCATTGGAGGACTGAGGTGTTTTACAGCAGAGTCAAGCTCAGTTGAGGCTGATAAAACACATTGCAGTCAACTGGTATAATGGAGGGATCTAAAGTTCGGTGGTTTTTACAAATCCATTAAAACATACCTGGATCAGTTCCTGCCATCTCTTATAAGTTGTGTTAGCCAGATCAGATTACCATAGTAAGAAGACATAGCTTAAGAAGGCTTACAGCAGTGTCTCATCTGATATCACCTGGTTCTTGAAATTGTCAATGGGGTTTAATCCAAAACCAAGGATCCCCCGTCTGTTCTATGTTATCTGTAAAGATTCAATATTTGACAAATAGATGGAACAGTACCATTTACTTGCCTAACTTCCGAGGAGAGAAACTAAAAATGTTTTATTTATATGAAAAGGAATAAAAGGTCCATCTCTTGTTCACGTATCCTGCCATCAATAGAGCCAAGCCTGGAGCTGTAACTGGAGAACTGACTGTTAGTATTGGAAACTGGAGCTGCCTTTGCAGTCAGGTAGGAAAATAAGGGAGGGGACTGCATGTGCAAACACATGGCTGACTTTACAGTTTCCATAATGTACAAACACCAATGGTTTTCTACAGTATGTTATATGAACCAAATAAGCAGCCTAAGAGCAGAGGAGTGCCACTGAAACTTTGATATGCCCCAGTGTTGGAGTAAACAGGCGGAGGCTGTTCAGTCTAGTGGTGTTAATTACAGATGGAGACACTAGCATAAAGCAAGGGTAACTTACTTCAAAAATAAAGAGGATGGAGTCCAGCTCTTCCCTTTGAGATTTGTTCCCTGAAAGACAAGGACATTTGTTTGAGATATACCCACCAGATACAATGCCTCCATAATGCAGTAATAATATTGACCCTTTGTTAATGGTATTTGAAGACATCTATGTACAGCAGGGACAAAAGAAAAATATCAGAATTCGAGGCCAGTTAACTTAAAGCAATGGAAACAAAATAGGAGCCTTTGAATAGGGGTTAAAGGAAAATTGATCCTTGTTGTAACATTTAGCATTGTGAGTAGGGAAAGGGTTAATTATTGAACCAGTGCTCACAGTAAGAGGGGCGTAGTTAAAAACACAAACAAAAAAGCACAACCTAAGGGTCACACTTACCTTTTTGTTTTAAGTTGCTTTCCAGTGTAATGAAACTTTCATAGAAGATAAAATAAATTTGTGAACAGTTGCTCTCGAAGAATATCTTCAATTCACTCTTGTCAATTATATCTATAAGGAGAGAGGAAGGGAGAGAGGGAAGGAAAGGGAGTGAGTGAGAGCGAACGTGAATTAAATTCTAATGAATCTGCTAAAAAGAGTGTGGATCAAGTGATATATTGGATTGGGATTTGCCAAGGGACGCTGCAAATGGTTCCAGAGGATGTTCTAGGATTGAAAGTAAACCAATTATGTTTTTTTATGAAAAAGATGTCACATAAGCTTCATTTTTAGTCAAACTGGCATAAGAGTCTGATATAAATGCCTCATAACTGACCTCTTCATTTGCTGGAAAAAGTCTGAAGGTATCATTGTTCACCTTATCATGTATTTAATAACATTGCTGATTTGACATGCCATAAAAACTTGCAATGTTTCAAGCCATTTATGACTAGTTTTAAGACTAATCTTATCTTTTTGAATGAATGTTTTGGAAGAGTTCCTTGGGAAAAATTCAGCATCACATGCCAACATCATTTTTGACTCACTTAAGATGGTATCATGGATGACAATGAGAAAAATTATAGTGTGGTGGAAACTGAGGGGTGTGGCCTCTCACCTCGTGGGATTAGGGGCTGGGGGTGTGGCTTAAGCCGGAGGCTTATATATGTGCGCCCTGGAAGTGTTCGTGTTGTTGTATGGTGGTGCTCTATAATAAATGTATTCTCTCACAATTGACGTGCGAACTGCTGCGGGCAGACCAAGCAAGTTGGCTGGACGCCAGATTGCAGGACCAAGTCCAAGGAGGTGTGTGAGTCCACCTCGGCCACATCAGCGCAACACACTCTGCCATCCGTGCCCACCGTGATTGTCTGGCTACCGGGCTTCTGGCAGAGTGACCCCCCCCCCCCCCCCCCCCCCCCCCCCCCCCCCCCCCCCCCCCCCCCCCCCCCCCCCCCCAACCCGCGGCCCGCCGTTCCCCCCC